>KK121529.1:98939-126859 GCA_000611955.2 Stegodyphus mimosarum
TCTTACACTCTCGTCATTGTGACGTACCAGCGGTGTCATCTGGTTACTTCCTGAAATTTGCATATGATTCTTGAAGATGTGTGTAGTGATTTTACAGGTGATTTATTTTAGAGTTCGATTTCCGCGTGACTCCAAATTATCCTTAATTTATGGACATGAGTGTATATATATATATATAACTGGGATTAGAATTTGGATTAAAAAATGTGTTTTTTTGCAGACATTTTGCAGCTAAATGAAAGAAAAAAATCTATTTAATGATATTTTTAAATAAATTAAGGTATTTTATATTTATTTAGCAGCATACATAAGCAAAAAATAAGTACATTAAATTTCATGATGTTATGTCATCATACTGCTAGAATTAGTTTCAGGATTATGCCAAAGAAAATTTCCTGAAACTTGAAAGCATTATTTACTAATAATAAATAAATTTAGATGGATGAAGCAACATTAAATGATATGAATAACATTAAAATAATTAAAAATTGAATTACAATAATCAACAATATTTTGGAGAATATAATTATATTAAATGGTTACGCTACGGCCTTGGCACCATTTCCAAGATTGCCACCAACACCAAAATGACCCGTTTACTGCTCATCATCATGTCGCCAAATCCCATATGTACTGTAAATGGAGGTTAGAACAGAATACATGGAGGCTATTTTAACCTCCATGGTACCATATACTATGATTAAACCGATTTTGTTTTATCCAAGAACCTATTTTCTTTAGTTCAACATGCACTGCACATGCGAGTCTCTCGGTTCTCGAGGTTACTAGAAACTTGCTTTGCCTCTCTAAAAGACAATCTGATTGGAGCTCCACAAATTGGCTCTATGCCAGCTGACCGAATGGTGTTCATACACGAAGAAAGTGATCGCTTGCAACATTGGTGCAAAACTCACTTTTTTTTTAAGGGTGGGATCGCTGTATGAAAATCCCTGACTTTTCCAGATTTTGACTAAAATATTTAAATTCCCTGACTTCTCCCTGAATTTTTTGGTCAATTTTCATATTCCCTGACTTTTTCCTGAATTTTCGAATTCCCTGACTTTTTTCGGTTTTCCAGGTAGCGTTGCAACCCTGTTCAAATCTGCACAAACATTTCATCACATATAAAATGAACTAAAGTAAAATAGCAGATGATAAAATTGTGAAGGTAAAAATTAACTGCTACAATAGAAAAATTTTTTTAAACTTTTGATTAATATTCTTTATAAATTAAAAAAATAGCTTTTCATTATATTAAGTATTTATTATGCATTAATAATAAAAATAAGAATAAAGAAATTCTATAAGAATAATCCCCAGTAATAGTTAAGCTGGAAATTTAAAATTAAAAATAACTGTTGCAGTTCATTCAAGATTTTAACGAAGTGCATGAACCACATTTAGTGTAATTACCATTTATAGAAATATGCCAACTTTAGAAATGCACCAATATACAAAATATCCATATATCTTTGGAAATTTTGAATAAACTAATTTTTGCATGCATGCCTAAAAATACATCATCTTAAAGATAATGGTAAATATTTTATAATTCAAAATATTTTTTTTTTCAAAATCTTCGTAAAAATTATTTAAAAGTTTTAATATAAAGCAGAAAAAATGTACGAAATTTATTTGGATTAAACCTAAATTTTGAATTACAAAAGAAGAAATTTAAGTTTAATTTAAAAAGCGATATTATTAAACACATGCCAAATTAAATTATCACTGTGGGGTTAAAATTTTGAATGTTAATTAAAAAAAGTGCTGCTGCGATTTTTACAAAACTCAGCACTTTGGCATAATTTGAGGTGTAGAATAGAAATAAGGAAAAATATCAGCATGTTATTACAGAAAAGTCCAATTTTGCATCAAAATACATATACTATCTACAATAAGTACTTGGACATCCATGCAAATGCCGATATCAGCGATCCTGATATACATCATGCCCTCCACCATTAAATATCGTGTAGGAAACAAATTGGTATTAGTACCATGCAAAATGGCATGAAGTTGAGAGTTATCTGATTTGGAGAAAGGTGTAATCGTTGAGTATCACAAAAATGGGTGATCCTTAAGGGGCATTCTAGAATTAATCAAGCTGAATTATCCACATTCGAGTGACCTATGCGATTCAGAAATGGAAGTGAGCGGTGATTATCAGAATGTGCTTTGTGTCAGCAGACCCATGAAACAGGGATAGGGACCAACAGGTGCTGTCCAGAGAAATTTGGAAGAAATGCACCTAGCCTATAGCCCATATACTCCAGAAGTTTCAACATGCAACAGGGTTTTGATGAATACCATCCATAAAAAGCACATCTGCTTGGTTTTCATGGTTGTGCTGCTGTGCATAAGCCTTTGATCAAAAAGTCCAATATGCTACTCGGTTAATGAGGTACAAAGTGCACCGATAGTGGATCATTCATCAGTGGAAATGAGTTCTCTGGAGCAAAGAATCAAGATTCACTCTCTACCGTTCGGATGACAGGGCATGGGTCTGGTGTCAGCCTGAACAATAAATACCTCCTGCCAGAATGCACTGTGCCCACAGTAAAGTTCAGCGCATGTGTAATTAAGATCTGAGGGTGTTTCTCTTGGTATGGACTCCCTTGGTCCAAATCCATTGTAAATTGAACACCAGCAAATACTGCACTATTTTGGATGACAGTGTGCTTCCTATATTGTGGCAGTTTTACGGGTTGGACCCATTCTACTTTTAGGATAACATCGCCAGCTGTCATATTGCAAGGTCCACCATGGACTGGTGATGACAACGGGGTTAACCGAATGGACTAACCTGCCCAAAGCCCAGACCTGAACACTATCGAGAAATTCTAGGATGAGTTTGATCACCGAATTAAGGGGTGCAACAACTGTTCAATATCCATGAAGGAACTGACATGTCTTCTCCAAGTCTCACTTCAAAATCCCCAGTTTTTTCACAAATTTGGATACAACTCAAGATGTTTCCAAAGTTGGCTGACTGAAGTTAATAGGTATGTGAAAAATGATCAAAAATGACACAGGGAAATCTGCTGAATTCAAAATATGTCAAATTTTTCTCTCTTTTAGGGAAATAACAGAGCAATCATCAAAGGACCTTGATGAAAAAATTATGAAAACGCTACAACAGAAAAGTTGGTATTTTACAAAATGTCCCGAGCAAGGATATGATGGTGCATCAGTAATAAGTGGGTATAAAAAGGTTTATAAAAATTTATAATTGAAAAGGCCCCACATGCTTACTTTGTACATTGTGTGGCCCATAATCTTTGTTTGAAAGATGGTATTGAAGGAAATTGAAATTTGCGACCAAAATTCATAGTGCTGTTCTGGTCAAGCAATTATTCCCTGGGAAGAAAGGAAAACAATGTCCCAGAATGGATCAAGACCCCAGAATCTTAATTTCATGGAAACTATGTTTATCCAGAGATAGATACTTTATCTGAGCAGTCTTGTGATTTCTTCCATAGCACGAAGAATGTTCTGATGCTTATTAAGTAATTGAAATAGAATTTCTTTTGAAAGCAAATGAAAAAGAGATCCACAACAAAGCAATTGATTTTGTGAAAAAAATTCCAGAGGATGTGTCCTCAACATCCCAGCTAATTTTAGTTGAGATGTTTTTTAACCCGTTCCCATGCATTAACAAGTCTGACTCGTGATGAAGATTTTGTCCCAAACATAAACATCACAAGCCAGGCTCATGAAAAGAAAGCTGGGCCAAGCATAAACATCATCAGCCAGGCTCGTAAACATTAACATCGTAATTTCACAGTCGCAATTGAACATTAGTTCCTATCAGTACACCACATGAGTTAGTCATAATTCTCATAAATGCTGTTACAAAGCAGTTTAGCTAGTAAAATTTAATAAACCCCTACAAAATGTGAAATACAAAAGATTTAGGTGAAAGCAGTTCATTAAAGTTTATTTCCACTAAGGATTAAAGTTTACTTACTTGAAGTGTTGTTTATTTATGAAATATAATTTTGAAACTGTTATTTATTACAAAATATAATACATTTATAATATCTACGAAAGGCAGAAGGATTAAAGTTTACTTCCACAACAGCAATATTGCGCACAACTGACTATAACACAGGCATTTACGTTTCATCTAGTATTGTGACTGTTCTCAAGTATCAGTCTGGCTTGTTTACCACGTGTTGACCCATAACACTTGGGCCTAAGTTTCGTCAAGGTAAATGGCATGGGAAAAGGTTAAAGAGAAGCTTAAAAAATTTATAGTTTCAAAGGTTTAACAGACTCAATGATTACAAATCACAGTTCATGTTCATCGAGTTTTCCTGATGTACTCACAGCATGCATGATGTACTTCCACAGTTTCTGTGACTGCAGTTAACACTGAACAATCATTCTCAAAAGTGAAATTAATAAAAATTATTTATTAATCAGTATGGGACAGTAAAGGCTTATCAGCTTACCTCTGTTCATAAATGAAAATAATAAAGAACAAAAAATTAACGTCGATAAAATAATTAATGAGTCTGGTTCTTTAAAAGCTAGAAAACACTTGGATTTTGATTTTTGCAATCCAAGTGTAAAAATAAAGTATGTGAATAAATTTGCTAGTAAAAATTTTTCTTAATTACTGTATTTACTCAAATATTTTTTCTGCCTCACATATTATTCCCCCAAGCTTTTAGTGCAAGGTTACAAAAATTTTTTAAATGTTCATCTAATTATCTGCAAATACAATAATGTAATTGCCATATTTATGACTGAGTTCAAGGAAAAAACTACCTGTATACAAACTTGTTAGCTAAGTATTCATGTAATTTTCCAGTTCCCCAATACATTCAGAAAGCAAGCTCTTCTAAATTTTAAAATGGATTTGTCCACATAATGCTTATATTTGTCTAACTATTGATTTTTTTTTGTAGATTTTGTGTACATGGGCTTTGATTAATGAAGCAATTATAGTGAAGAGCTTCAATAAAATGGGGATATCTAATGATTTTGATGATTCTAAAGACCACAGCATGTGATAAGACAAACTGAACAGTGATTAAGATAGTGACAAGAATGACAACAGCAATGGCTTGCAAGTTGTAGCAGATAACACAGATGCAACTGTAGCAGCACTGAATGATTCGAGGCCTTGGGAATAGCAGTGGGAAACAATATGAGTGGCAGAGATTAAAGATACAGAGAAGCAGAGATGAAGATATTAAGATTATTTAGTGTTAATATTGCTATATATTTTTATTGGAATGTAAGTTTCTTTCAATAAATAATACTGTGATACTTACTGGCAGTTTATCCATGAATACTGTTCATTTGTTCTGTTCTTACAGTAGCCACATCCCTCAGAATTTAAATTATTTGCCTAATTTTCCCTTCTCATTTTCATGCAGTACAATTAGTAAAAAGGGGGATTGTACATTGCATATCTTTCATATTATGTTATGTATGATGTCAATAGCTCCACATATGATATTCTTTTTTATTTAACATGATTAAACAGAAATCAAAAATAACGTAACACCACACATCAATCAGACATTTATCAAAAATTTTTTCAAGCAATCAAATTGTATAAAGTTATTTAATTATTAAGAAAATGATCAAGTATAATTATAAAAAACTGTCATTAAGGTCGAGAGAAACAGCAAAGAGGTGGACCCCCAAGACCCTGCTGTCTTCAATAGTGATAGTGAAGGTATTAGTAATTTTAAAGGAAAATATCACTTGTACCAGTTACATGATAAGTCTGCCTCTGAGATGACTGCTGATGAATAGATTAGAAACTATAATGCATGAGATATTTACAATGTTAATGAAAGCATATTACTTTTCTGAATGACACTACATCAAACCCAAATTCAAGAAATTCCCCGGTTAGAAAAATGACAATACTTAACAATTCTTTGACATAATATGGCCAGCTTTAAGCACAGACAAACTAGGCAGCTGCCAGGGTTGTAAATTTTTGGAAGTTGACAATTAAACTATTCCCCCAACCAACAACTAAATAAAAGGAGTACTTTGGTTTGAATTATATTTAATGCAGTATGGGGTGCAAAAGTCTACCTCATCTAGAGATCCAGAAATGATACAGCAGGGCTCATATGGATTACAGGGTTAGTAACTGCTAAATCCAAGATTCTTTGAATTTCATATCAGCAATGCTAGCAAAAAGTCTTGATTATTCATCTGAATTCGAAGTCTAGTTGAGAGATTGAAACAAGGAAATAAAGATATAAAAAAGGAAAATTCTTGTTTTGGAAAAACAACAAACTTTTTCTGTCAAGCTAGATTTAATCAAGTTGTTACTTGCCACCAAATACAACTTCTTAAGAATATTTTGACCAAGATGTCATCCAGCGTTTTAAAGAATATGATCAAAATACCATAGTAAGGAAAATCATTTTCAATTTAGATGAAAACAAATGACAAATAGACATTAGAACAAATCACTTTTGGTGCAACTCATACCGACTGAAATTCAGGTGATTACATCATTTAATTTAGATTCACTTCCAGAAAAGCTGATTTTAGAACTCAAACTGAAGATGCACAACTTCTAAACATGAACTAAACAGTGAAAGATTATGCTGATTGAATGCCAAGAGTCTAAGAAGTAAAGATGAACATTTTAATTAGTTTGCAGTTACATGAAATGCTCGTAATGATATATGATACAGATGTGAACAAATGTTCTCCAAACACAAATAAAATTCATGTAGATCATTAATATTCACTTATCCAACTTTCAACTGCCATCAATATTGGCAGTACAGGCCCTATAGGCTTTGTACTTGTGCAAAATGAATTTTGTTTAAATTAAAATTGTTTTTTCCTTTTTTCTATATTATTTGATTTTCTTGCTTTAATATGCATGCATGGGTGTGTATTTAAATTATCTTAAATGTACCCTAATTTAACCTTGATTAATTGTATTTATTGTCCTGCTTAATTATTTTTTAATTTTTCTATAAATAACTCTGTTAACTGCGCACTGTCATTCTTAATGTATTATACACACCAAAGAGTCAAAACATTATGACTACCTACTCAATAACGCATCGCATGACCTTTCGCCTACAAAACAGCTGCAACTTACCTTGATATGGATGCCTTAAATGGAGTTCTTGGTACATGACTGGAGGTAGGTTGTACCAAATGTATTAGTCACACTAGGTTAAGACACTCCATGACATCCCAAATGTGCTCTAAGATTTGGCAAGTTAGGCAACCAAGACATTAACTGGAATTCATCCTTATGCTCTTCAAACTTTTCCGACACAATTCGAGCCTTGCAACATGAGGTGCTCCCCTGCTGGAAGATTCCATTTCCAGTTGCGAAGACAGATGGCAAGTAAGGGTGCAACTGATCCGCAATTATGTTCGGACAGTCCTCAACTTTTACGGTCTGCTCTACCACAATTAAGGGTTCCAAAGCCACCTGTGAGAACATCCCCCAAAGCATAATATCACTATCAGCTGGTGTATGATATGCTGTAGAGGGGGAGAGCAATTGTTTGCCTGGAAGATGGTGTACCCTGACATGACCATTGATGTGATGAATGAGAAATCATCACTCATCTGACTAGGCAACTATCTCCCACTTACGTATGGTCCAGTCTTCATGTTCCCGGGCACAGTTGACAATGATGCTTGGTCAACACAGGAACACAATCGGGACGTCTGCCGCGCAGTCCCATATCCAACAGTGTTCTGCTGAATTATGTGTTCTGAAACACTTGCACTTTTACCTGCATTGTATTGGGCTGTCAGCTGAGCCACTGTCTAGTGTCGATTATGCTGTACTCGGCAGGGTGGTCTCCGACATCCTTTTCCTTTGATGATGCGTAGACATCCAACACCTTGGCGTTTACTGCTGCTTTCATAGTCATTTATCTACTTTGAATAAATACTACGAACAGCAGATCATAAACAAACTACCAGTCGTGCAGTTTTGGAGATACTCCTTCCGAGTCTTTGAGCCATTACAACCTGCCCTCTATCAAATTTGGTTAGAGATCAGCAGCCTTTCCCATAACTCACAAAAGTGAAAGAATGATTCCTTGCTTTCTCCAGCAGCAGTTAAATACTATTCCCACTTAATTAAGTGCCCTTCATATCATTCAGACGAGTTCATTGAAAAATTTGGGGATGGTCATAATGTTTTGGCTCGTCAATGTAGATGTTTTTGAAAAGCATATCCATGTAACTCAGTCATACCTTGCATTTGCATTGTAATACTACAAAACTTATTAGTAATTCACATTGTTGAAGCCTATCAATAGCACTTAAGTTGTCTCTAGCTCCGTACAAGTGGAAACAGAATTTATTCTTCTCACCTGCTTTTCATCCTTCATCTCTGAACCATGCACTTGTCTAGCACTTGTCATGCTCCCCTCAGACTTTTAAACCACATCGGTTTGTTTGCCCCTTCACCAAAAATAGCCCTTGGGAGCCTGAAATCCATTAAATTTTGAAGCATAGTTCTGTCAGCGGGGCCGTCAGGCCAATATGCTATCTGCCCCGCTGTTAGTGGAAGGAAACAAAAATATTTACCGATAAAAATAATCCCAAAGTTCCATTCATTTTGAACTACAGATGTACCTCTTGTAAGAGACACCTCTCTCACGGGGCAATTCTGCTGGTCCCAGTCCCTTTGAACGTAATGCACTATTTACCTCTGATTAAGGGATACTCCATTTAAGGGACACTGAAAATCAGTTTCAAAAGTAAGATAGAAGTAGACAAGTAAATAAAAATATATTCTTATATTATTGTTAGTAATCTTTTGAGGTTCCAAAGGTAGATTTGTGCTCAGTGAAATACAGTTTTGCGACAAAGGAACACAGAATCCAGATTCTTCACTTCGGCACTAAATAAAATACCTCGTTATTGAAGAAACAATCACTTTAGCATAAATTTATGTGATCAGTAATTTGGCTCCGTAGCTGCATATCTGATTGGCATACATCTCAAACCCAAACATTCTCTATAGAAACATCACTGATTTTACAACTACTAATATTTTATATCCCTGATGCCAACCTGGCGAATCATTATTTATTATATTTTCCTTTCATCACGGGATGTTTATCAACACATGACAATTTGAGTAATGACTTATGCAGCAATGCCTAAACAATTTTTTTATATTAAAAACTAAATAACAAAACCTTTTCTGTGGACATTACGCTTGGTGCTGATTGCAGATTTAAGTTAAATGCTCTAAGATGTGATGACGAGGAAAAATTTAACAAAACTTTCTTTCCATATGCTAAAAATAGATTTTATTACTGATACTCAAAGGCCAAAAGATTACACTTAGTGCTATTTGAATTAAGAATAACTGATTTTTTACTCACATACACCAAGAACCAGCGCCAGAACTTGTATGGCCGCACCGGGCGGCAAAATCTACGGAAAACAAAATTTCTGGCATTTAGAGAAGCACTGAGTAACAAAATTAAGGGAAGATAAAATGTTTAGAATTTAGGGAAAGCACTTGACCCAAAATTAAGGGCGGTAAAAATTTAGAATTTAGGGAGGTGCTTGGTAGCAGAATTTAGGACCCACAGAGACTGCATTAGGCGGCAAAATATCTAGCACCAGCCCTCGGTAAGATTAAGCATAGGTGGGAATTTATTTATTCAGGACCCACATAAGCCTTGAGCATGTACACGAATTAGACATAAGTATAACAAATAACTGAATTAATACAATTCAGGCTTAATTTTCTCAGTGCACGACAGAAGCAAGACACAATTTAACGGAACATTTCGTCTCTCGCCGCCAATCTCATGCTACATGGCCAATAATGTATAGTGGATGCTGTTAAGTTTGCCTAAAATTATACTTTACTGATTCCAAAGAATTTCAGTTAATATAGCAGATTGCACTGTTCCTTAACTTTCTGATTTGATCCAGCTTATTATTTTTTGCACACTGTTATAAATACAGCAATTTCATGAAACTAAAGTTTGAACTTTTGATTATGTAGAAAACAGTTTCTAATTCTGGAGCTGTAACAGGATCTACATAGCAAAAGCATGTTTTGATGTCCACTTAAAAGAAAAAAAGTGGAATTGTAAAAAAAAGAAAAAAAAAAAAGGATATGCATATGTTTCTCTCAAAATTATGCGAGAAGTATGGCACTGGAAAGTCAACTGCATATGACATAACAGAAAAAGGAACTTTATGAATTTTTCATGGTTTCCGATACTCCACTCGCAATGAATAACAGAAAAATTACTCACTATGCTAAAAGTGACAATCATGACAAAGTGATGATTGAACGGTCAGGCAAAGACGAATGAGGGTGTGCCATTGATGGGGCCAATACTAATGGCTCAAGCCAAACTATTTCATTAAGAAATTAACTTAAAAACGGAGTGCACATATTCAACAGACTGGTTAACCAAATTTTAAATTCACCATCGTATAATGCAGTTAAAAATTTCAGGTGAAAAAGCTTCAGCTTATTCTGAAGCTGCTGAAATATTTGCAGATGAATTTATTGAACTTATTAGTGAAATGTTATATCCAGAATAAATTTACAGTGCTGATGAAACTGGTCTTTTCTGGCAACGTGTACTGTGAAATACCTTGGTAATCTCTCCAGAAAAGGCTCCAACTAGTGTCAAAGATTTCAAAGCTAGACTAACAATTTTAGCATGTGTAAATGCTGCAGGAACACACAAGTGTAAACGTTTCATAATTGGGAAAAATACATGAGCTCGAGCATTTAAAGGAGGAAAGATTTTCCCATTATATATCATACAAATAAAAGAGCATGGATGACACGAGCGTTAATGTACGATTGGTTTGAAATGGCTTGGCAGCATTTGAATTCGATTGGTCTACATGATGACGTAAAAATTGTCCTGATTGTAGATAACTGTTCGGCTCATATTTCACTTAAAAGTTTTAATGAAAGATAATGTATCCATGTTATTCTTTCCTGCAAACTGTATGTCCATCATTCAGCCTATGAATATCGGAATATGGCATGCGTTGAAATACAAATATAAAGTAGCATTTTTAAAATCCAAGTTCAATTTCTTGAATAATGGCAAGACTATTCAAGAATTTTTGAAATATTTTAGCATATAATCTGGGGTCGTGGGTATACAAGGTCGTGGGAGAATATGTCTCCAGATACTTTAAAAAATTCTTGGCATAATTTATGGCCAGGTACCATATTTCATGGTGAGAATGATGAAGATGATAGCAATGAATATGAAGGCTCTCAGATATTGCAAAGCACAGGTGAAATTTTCCAATAATGGATTTTGTAAAGAAATGTGCAGATTTTCACTGCGATGACAATGCTCCAATCATCAATCAATTAATGGACGACGAAATCTGTAGTATGGTTCTAGTTAGTGAAGAAAGTTACAGAGAGGTTATTGAAAACAAATATATATTAAGCTTTTTTTTTTTTTTTTTTTTGTAAATTTTCATACCCTTTAGATCATAAATACTTCATTATTTCATAAATCACGACTTTATAGTTTTAATTTTATAATTTCTACATGCCATCTTACTAGATTTAAACTGAAGATCTAATATCCATAAAAATCCCAAATCCGGAATCGAGTCTGGATCTCGGACTCTGTACCGTATTAGAATACTGATTAGCAAAATTAACAAACTTAAATATATGAATACTTACCTCAGCCTTCAAATCCATCATTCTCATTTATACAAACTAAAAAATAAAATAATAATAATAAGTATTATAAATTCAGAAATAAACGTTACTGTTCATAGATATCAAATTACTCTATTTGTACACTACTTAAGCATACATAAATAAAATAACTATTATATACAATACTCAGATTTCTTCAATGCATTGAAAAAAATCAGGGTTGGAATGCGCTTTAGCCCACTGCTTGGCGGCGATTGTTTTTGAATGAGCAATAAACGCGCCAACATGGGTAACTCCGTATATCCGCCAACATGGCTGACTGGGTATTTTGAAGCTACGGAAACATTGCCTACATTGTGCAATTCGCTGATTTTTTTTTTAAGTTAAAACGGAACGCTGTGCACATGGCATTTTCTTGTAATTTATTTCCGTTATTTTAGCTTATTTTGTTCATTTGTGTACGTTGCCTACATTGTGCAATTCGCAGATTTTTTTTTTTTAAGTTAAAACGGAACGGTGTGTACATGGTATCGTTTGTAATTTTAATGCCCTTTTAAAAAAAATTCCTTCTTTCTTCGATGCCATTTTGGTTACGTTTTCGTGGAGCGTGTCGGGAAGGTTATGTAACGGCATAAAATGTGTAAGTATTACAACATAAAATGTAAATAATTAATTTAAACCTAACTGACAAATATTTTAATGATCATAATGTTCGTTTTGCATATTATTTTATTATCTTTTTGTGACAACAGTTTTGTTTACAATAGGTTTTCGCGGAGCGTGTCGGGAAGGTTGCAATTGCAAAGACGTTTCGCAGAAACGCGCTGAATTGGCGATTTTCAAAACATCGCCAAGCAGTGGGCTAAAGCGCATTTTCACCAAAATCAGTTAAAAAACAATTAAATTAGGAAAGAAACATTTCAAAGGTCACTGTAATTTTACAAAATATGATTGACAACTTATAATTTGAAATTAATACATGTCTTTTTAGAAGAAATGGTTCACATATATAAATACTGAATCCCAAGACCAGGGATGGACTAACAATGAAGGAAAATAAGCATCAGCTCAGGGCATCAAAGAAAGAGGAATACAGAAATTTCCTGCGGCCGGTTATACCATGGTGGAGTACATGCAGCACAGCAAAAACGCAGCTGAAGCAAGAGAAACAGAATGAAGCCTAATTATTTATACAATATAAATTTATTTTTCTCACTTTCTCACAAATTTTTCTGATTAACAATGACTGGCTAGAAAGCTTATAGTAGTACAAGCAGCAGCATATAAGGAAAGACCCTTCCCATAAAAAAAAATAGTGTAAGCCGCACTGAGAGGAAGACAGCCCCTATCCTGACATTCAAAAGATTTTTAAGTTGTAAATTATCTTGGTCTCAATACCAGATGCTTAATAACACTATAATAATTCTTTTGCCACTCAGTAAATCATCAAACACAGCTATCGGGACTTGAAAGAGGAAGAATCACATTGTCAAATCAAATCAATGTCAAATAAAGGGTGTGGGGCAGGAGAATATGAAAATATAATTGCTTCTAATATTTATTTATTCCTCATTCAACTTAAAATACTGCTGACCACATAAATATTTCATGTTATCTTTCAACAAATGTTTTTTATGTTCAATAATTTCATGCTTTAGTTAAACTAATAAATACAACATTAACATTTAATTTAAAATATAGTAAATTAAGCAACTGAATTTCAGTGCTTTAAAGAACATTTTTTATGTTGCTGTTAATCCGGTATTTTAGACCATTTCTATGCAAAGTGAAGTAACAAAACATTAGATGTGATTACAGTTGGAAAATTCATATAAAAAAAATATTTTTTCATTTGTTGTATGCAAACAAATCTTGCAATTAATTGCAGTGTCTGAAAATTTTGATATTTATCTTTCATTATCTTTCTCAACATCAGATTTTTTCCTCCCTACTAATTCCGGATTGTCTGTTGCTGAAATGTATGATTTTGTTAATGTTATCCTATTATACTGATATTATTCACTATACACAAGTCACTAATTTTCTTTCGACATTTTCTAGTTATAGCAAAAGTATAATTGGAATTCAGTGACCAACCCCACTTCTCAGCCACAGTTAGGCACATAACTACACTGTAATCAGGTAATACAATTCCAATTACATTGTAATTTAGATTACACTGTACAAAGTCCAAAAACTGGATCTTCAGATGACCAGCACAAAAATTTTCTTTACAGCACAAGAACAGAGAACATAATACTTAAGAAAAAACAAGTATGCTGTACAAGTGATTTTTCTTTTGAATTAGCTGACATTTACGTACTTCTTTTTCAAACACTTGCTGGCTAGGGAATCACACCATGACCAAAGGCAATACATTGTTTGAAGTTATACTGACATTAATCACGAACACACTTTTCAGCCTTTGAGTGGTTGTTGGGATTCAGCATCATTCTGTATGTTGGGAGCAGAAATTTTGGTACTTACGTATTATGACGACTACCTAGATATCTCGCCAAATCCGGCGACCTTTGTATGTTATACAGGTTAAGCCTAACATTGGTTATAAGCGGGATTTGAACGTGAGCCCTTCGGCACGGCAGTCGGCGACGCTAACCACTATACCGGTTGGGCGGCAACAAAAAAGGTTAACCCTAATATAGATTATAGAGGGCGCTGAAATAAAGAGTATTATCTCGCACTAGTCCCGCATTTGCTATTACCACAGCTTTTTTTGCTACACTTACGCCGATTATTACGTTTAGGTGAAACACATGAAACTTTTTGCGATTGTTTTTTCCGAATGGATATCAACATTTTTCAACCAAAGAATTTGTTTGTGTATTGTTTCAACTTCCTTCAAATGAGGAAGATTTTCTTTTAACCAGTTTTAAGTAAGTTAACTATATTGTGCTGCCATCTGTTATTTAAAGTTAACACTAAATGCCTCTCAATTTTTTAAAAATTTGTACGCATATTATGTATCAAAAATATAATTTATTTATGTAACTTTCACTGAAGCTTATTCAGAAGTAAGTTTAGTAATTGTTAATTATCATTTACAGTAGTAAAAATAAAAATGATTAATTTTTTCTATTCGTATTTGGTATATCATTTATATATATATATATATATATTCGGGATTTTAGTATTTTAAATTTTTGTTCTTTTATAATTGGGGCTTTCATTTTTAAAAGAATTTAAATTAATTTGCTTTGATGAAGTTCTTTTATTTAATTTATAAACATAAACTAAAAAATGCCAATGAAGAATTTTATCTCCAAATGTCGCCAAGGTAGTCGTCATAGTACGTAAGTACCGAAATTTTCTATCTGATTTCCTCTACTATATTAAAACAATTTATGGGGCATTTTTTTGGTCACTATTCACTGTTGTTTTACAGCATTTCATTATAATTTAGCAGCCTAAGAACTGTAAAATGTTTTTTTAAATCTTAACTGCAAAAATGTCCAATCAATATTGCAAACCCTGCTATTATCCTCTTTTGAAGATTTCCGAGGCAAATGTTTAAAGTAAATACCTAAAGCAGTTTCCTAAGAAAACCCTCTACACAGAAATAAAAAAATGATTCACTACCAACGTGATTCAGATGAATTCTAGTGATTCAAATGAAAGCAGTATAGGTTAGTCTATATTTTAGGGTACCCCTTGGATTATCGCCAAGTTGTTGTTTGATTTATGCTAACCTGAGTACTTGAATGTTACGGAAACCCTGTTATGACGTGACTTGTGCTTTACACTGAAAAAGGCCTGCTGGTGGTACGATTAACTTGAAGTTTCTGTACACATTGGAATGACTGGAAAAGAAAACATTGATTGACTGGTGCGTAAAGGAAGATTTAAATGACTTCGTTCACCTCTCGGTAAATAAAGCAATGAGATTTAAGGATTTCAAAATCACAGCTTAAATTAGCACTATGGAAGGTATGTGGGCCATAATAAAAAGGGATTTTCGAAAGAAATGCTACTGACAGTCCAGCAGCATGAAGAATATTTTTCACTTTTACTTTTGTGAATTAATATGGCAACGGCAGTACACGGGTTCCAGTTTAGATAATTTTAAATAGTTTTTGGATGCTGTTAAGGAATTCTGTATATCACACAGATCAATGAAACAGAAATTTTGGTGAAAATGCGCTTTAGCCCACTGCTTGGCGATGTTTTGAAAATCGCCAATTCGGCACATTTCTGCGAAACGTCTTAGCAATTAATTGCAAACCTTCCCGACACGCTCCGCGAAAACCTATTGTAAACAAAACATAGAATTCTAAACCATAAATTAGTATGGAAACTGTTGCCACAAAAATATAATAAAATAATATGCAAAACGAACATTACGATCATTAAAATATTTGTCAGTTACCTTTAAATTAATTATTTACATTTTATGTTGTAATACTTACACATTTTATGCCGTTACATAACCTTCCCGACACGCTCCGCGAAAACGTAACCAAAATGGCATTCCAGAAAGAAGGAATTTTTTTTAAAAGGGCATTAAAATTACAAACGATACCATGTACACACCGTTCCGTTTTAACTTAAAAAAAACATCTGAGAATTGTACAATGTAGGCAATGTACACAAATAAACAAAATAAGCTAGAATAACGAAAATAAATTACAAGAAAATGCCATGTGCACAGCGTTCCGTTTTAACTTAAAAAAACATCAGCGAATTGCACAATGTAGGCAATGTGCACAAATCAACAAAATAAAATAAATTGCAAACGATACCAGCGTTCTGTTCTTCAGCTGAGCCAAATTATTTCAATAAAAGGCAACAAAATATAAAAATTAAGCAACTTGCACTTCCAATACAGTAATAAATGTACATGTACATTCACTCACCTCTCTCAGCATCACAGCTAAATCCATACCGACTCGGTATTTAGCGAAATATAAGGTACAAAAATAGCAAACACTCAACACAAAAACACAGCATTCAAAGAATACAACGACAACTGAAATAACTACTTAAATTAACACGTAAGAGAATTTCGAATAAACCGCTACGTCATCTCACCTTACTAATAAAACCGTTCTTTATAAAATAGAAAATACGCATGCGCGAAAACTACATGTTTCCGTAGCTTCAAAATACCCAGTCAGCCATGTTCGCGGATATACGGAGTTACCCATGTTGGCGCATTTATTGCTCATTCAAAAACAATCGCCGCCAAGCAGTGGTCTAAAGCGCATTTGGGCCAGAAATTTTTAAATAAGGTATGTCGATATTTCCTTTTTGTATTGCGTAGATTATATAACATGTATTTCCATTCTTCTGTGGAAAGGCTTTGTTTGATTTAAAATGCAGTTTATTGAGATTATATATTTTATGTTTTATTGCATTATGTTTTGGATGCCGGGAGGGCGTTTGGCATAAACAGGAATGGCCCAAAAAAATTACCAAGGGGTACCCTGAAATATATTTTACCAGTTAGAGTAGATTTCAGGGTGCCCCTTGGATTATCGCTAACTTGTTGTTTCATTTATGCTATGGAAACCCTATTATGGCATATTTGGTTGCGTGATTGCAATGAATTTGAATGATGGAAAAAGATTTGGAAAGGCTTGTTTGTGTGTCAGATTTTAGATGAGAAGTATGTTGTTATTTTGTGGTAAGATTAATTTGACGTTTCTGTACGATTTGGAACAAAAGGGAAAAAAGCATTAATTGACTGGTGTGTAAATGAAGGTTTACTTAGTAGCCATTATAACTGCCTGTTTGTAGGAAGGAAACGTGTATGGTCGAACGTCAGAGGATACTGGCAATACGAACGACATTTTTTTATCTTATTTTTGTGAATTTATATTGCGACGTCAGTACACAGATTCTAGTTCAGATAATTTTAGGAAGTTTTTGGAGTCTGTTGAGGAATTTTGTTTGACTGAAAACACGGAAATTCGTAAATAAGTTAAGTGATTATTTCCTTTGTGCGGTGTTAAGATGAATTTCCTTTTTTATGTTACTTTACTGTTTGATTTAAAATGTAGTTTATTGAGATTATATATTTTTGTTGGCTATGCCTTTGACTTTTTAAGTGAATATAGATCAATGTGTACATGGACAAAGTCAATGTAGTGCACGATGCCTAGTTTGTGCAAATCTCTGCTTTAAGTGAAAATAGGTTGATGTGTACATGAATACCGAGCTTGTGCCATTCTTTGACTTGTTATTCTGGCTTTATGTAGCGGCAAATTTTGTGCCACAAATCACCAAAATAACAAGTAAAAGAATTGCACAAAGTCAAAATAACAAGCCAAAGAATTGCACAAACTCGGTGTCCATGTACCGTCAAAAATTGCCAACTATCACCAAGGGGCACCTGTAAATATATTTTTACTATTTTACCATAGTAGGTGCAATGAAGATGATATGAATGACCCATATTTAATTGAACAACTACATGAAAATACTACTTCATTACAAAATGTCAAAACACAGCTTGAAAATTTACACAACACTTATGCTGTGTACTGTCACAAAGATCTATCCTACACCATAGAAGTCACAAAAATACACAGCAATGAAACTTACACAAAAATCCCAAAAAGGAAAGTCAGAAAATTTAGTTAGCCTAAGCAAGATAGAATGGGTGGTTGAGAAAAAAAGAGCAAGAAAATTCAGTATATTTTTATTGGCCAACAAATTTGTAAAATATTGATCTATGTACATTCTATGTCAAAGCAATAAATATTCCTCAAAAATATTCCAAACACAATCTTTGAGCAATCACTGAATTGTAAAGTATAAAAGCAAGCCTTTTATATATCAAATAAGTTTGTATTCACACCAAAAGTTTTGTCCATTTTCTTCTGATTACTAGACATTGCATTTTTTTATAGTCATGGAAAATTAATCCTTGTGCATAGTTTGTATCAAAGAGGATACATGCAGCAAAAATTGTAAATATCTAGAGTAATTTTTTAATAATTACCGCGAAAACGAATCATCTCTACTCTCGAGATAAATACCAATATGTGGAAAATTACAATGTTCAAATTACATCTGCTTTCATAATAAGGAAAAAAAAATTGTATTATCTGATCACCTAACGATACTTAGTGCATGCCAAAACTGGAAGCATTGCCTCTGGTAATTATTCTAATAATTGGATTTCCAGATTTTTTTTACCAAGAATTCCCTCGGGTGCCTTTATATGTTATTATGAAATCATTCGCAGTCACATTCTTTTATACCAAGAAAGATAATGGAACTTCGCGAACTTACGTAAAGCGAAATGAGTAATTATAACAATACTATAAACAACATAAGTAATCGCGAAATAACTGAACAAATTTGAAGCAAAACCGATTGTTATGCTTGTTACGAAAAACATTTAAATGCAACCATACACAATTTAAAAATTTGTACATTCAGACACTTTAACTACCCGGTAGTAATCGGTTATTCTCTCGCTGAAAAAAATTATAACCACATTAGGAAAAGTTCCCCCCAAAAGACAGAAATACACTTACCACTCCTGCTTGAATTATTTACTTCGCGGGGATACAAATCACAGTTTGACGGGTGTACCCGTCTGACTCAGACGGTTAGCTAATAAACTTCAAGTTCGCTGGCTAACCGGTGTCTAACCGTCCGATTGGGAACGCTAGACACCCGGCTAGGTCTTTTGTGATATCTACGCATTCCGGATACTCTTGCAGAAAAAAATTTGTTTACATCCGTGTTGGTTGTAATACGCCTGATTTCGCTTTCTGTATAGACATCCGATGACAAGAAAAGTTACTTTATTGTTTTGTGTAATGAATAAATGTTGTCTTTCTTGATATATATCTAAAACGCAATACAAAATAAAAGATTATGAATTTATGAAAAAGTTCTTCTTATTTCAATTTTTAAATAATTGACCATTTCATACAAATAGGGTGTTTATATAAACAATCAGAGTTTCTCGAAATCCTAAGACAGTTCAGATAAATCATGCACGCAAGCAAGAAAGTAGCATTTTATGAAAAATGAAATTTTCTTGAAGTCGTTGACTGCATTACTTTCTTAAAATCGTTGAATGCATTACTTTCCTAAAATCAATTAATATATAAACAAGTTTAGGAACTTTTTTATCATTTGCAACTAAACATTTGCATGAAATTGCATTCAGACGTAGTAAATATATATACATTTCAAGAGATATAATATAGGGAATTTCGTGAGATCCAGATGTAAACAAATCACTAGCATTTAAATAGTAGAAGCTTAGAAATAATTTTACACCTAGCATGAGTTCTAGAGCAAATTTTCACACGAGGTGTGATTTAAAACACTTTGTTTATAAATACATGTAACTGTCTGTACACCACAGGTGGGCACACTTCAGTTACAATGCAATTGATGAATAGCTTAATTACAATTAATAATTGATTTACAAATTTAAGTAATTCAATTGCAGTGCAATTGAATTACTTGTAATAACAGGTGACAGGTGAGCGTGTACTCTTGACAACCGGTATTCAAACTAAATTATAATTTAGAAACATCAAGACAAATGAATAGCTAAGTTTACTGCTTTTGTTTTTTTAAGCTATCAAAATGAGTTGCTACTCTGAATAACAGTAAGAATAGAATCAAAATTCAGAGACAAAATAATCCCGAATAACTATTTGTTGCCATTCAGAATAAAAGAAATATATAAATATTAACAAAATAAAATTAAATTAAAATTAAAAATAATTATTACTCATTCAATAACAAGGCCACTACAATACTCCCCTCCACCAGCAGTGGCGTAGCTAGGGTTTTCAGCGTCCGGGGACAACTGAAGATTTTAAGCCCTTTCTGTGTGCCAAGAATGGAAAACATTTCATTCTTAAAATTTGGTAACATCAATTTGGCACCCGATGAATGCTGCGCCCGGGAACAAATGTTCCACCTTGCCCCACCCTAGCTACGCCACTGTCCACCAGCTACATAGTAGGTACAGAAATAGGCAGTGGGGCTAGCACTGCAGTGTTAACCAGTGTCAGAAGAATTTAGATGCAATCCTCAAATCTGACATGTAAACGTATAGTTCTACTTGTAAAGTTTCTGATCCATATCTGAATCTGAGTTCGGTCTATGCAATTCGTTGTGGTCAGATTTTGTGAACTGAGAATTCTTCTGAACTAAAATATAAGCGGATTTCAAGCGACCAAGGGATGCATAGAAATGCCTTCCTATTAGGCTAATAATAAAATATTTATCTTTGCGATCAATAACAGGGAATGGCCTTTGATAAGGAGATTCCAAAGGAGGTTTTCACTCGATCTATTCGCTGAAACACAGTTTTTTAGTCTTTATGTACAAATACCTGTTCAGATAAAATTTTACGACTCTATCTAGGTACGAAAACTCCCATCTGTTTCTGGAGGTTATAAGCAAAAGTCTCCGATGCTGTCTGTATATTTTGCTTTCTGAAAACCTCTCCAGGAAGTCTGAGATTCTAGCCCTAGACAACCTGAGCAATAAAATGATTTGTATCTTCTTGGACAGCACTACGCAACCGAAACGTACTGTCGGTAATGTGACAGTCTAGCACAGGTTTTTGTAAGATTTTAATACTCCTATCAATGTTCTATGAAGGCGCTTTGGTAATACACGGGGGGGGCGGTGCAGCAGTATGTTGCAAATTGATGCTACCGATTTTAGAGAAAGCTCGTATTCCGTCACGTTTAAATTCGGATCCACGATTGCTAATAAGTTTGTTTGGCGTTCCGAAACGCACAATCCATTTGCTGTAAAAGGTTTGTAATGTTTGTCACGACTTTATCTATGCTTGAATTCGTAGCAGTTGAACTATGTAGAGACTTATCGCTGAGTCCAAGTGTGTAAACAACAAAGTCCAGAGAAGTGTTAAACTCGCCCTTTGTTATCTCAAACTAAACGTACAAATTGCCCTTTTCTCAGACTTACAGAAAAGCTTCCACTTGGATTTTGAACCAAGTTAAGAAAATAAGAAACTAATCTAATGCTAAAATAACATGAACTTATTCAAAGCTGTACAAAATTATCTATCTTTAATTAACCGGAAAATAGCATCAGGCCCGTACAATACGGCCGTGTGTAGTTAACTTAAACAACGAAGCAATCTGATGGCGTATACGCGGCCTAGGCTCTTCTCCTGAAGTAAACGAAACTTGTTTTTAAATACTCTTTCTACCTCATTTGCATGTAACGCGATACTAAAAACTTATTCTGATAGGGAGTTGTAGAAAGGAAGCAAGAATTTTAAGGTAAGGGTTTCAAAATTAAAAATAAATATTAGAAAATTAAAATAATCCTTACAGTTTGTTTTCCCCACCGGAATTTCACTTCTCGAACAAAAGGGTCTCACAACACTTGAGGGATTAAATTTTAGAAAAACGTTTCTCTAAATTTACTTTTTAAATTTTAAACTTTAAATCATTCATTCTCAAATGCATTTGCAAAAGTTGGAATTTAATACCCTGAACTCCGATTTTACTTTTAAGAACCAAAGTTTAAACTGTTCAGGGCCAACTTTACAAACTGATCTAATTCTAAGTAAGAAAAGAAAATATTTTTATAATTTTTACAATCTTCGTTGCTGAAACCTGCATAGATATATTGAATTCTTCCGTGTCCTTCCAATAAATCCGGAAGGAAAAGTATGAGTACTGGGTATACAGAGATACTTTGGAGCAATTTTCCATAACAATTTACATTTTGTCACACTTATTTGCCCCTCAAATTTCAAAAATCAAACAAATCAATAAAATTTAATTCACTCAACTTTTAACTAATTCCCCCAACACTCTCCCGATGTTTGTTTTGTGAGTGTAATTGTAGTTTGGGAATAACCAACACTACCGTCTAACCAGTTTCCTAAGTATTAAATAAAGCTTGACACTCCAAACCTAAAAATCACCTTATTTTTAGCACTGTACTTTAGGTACTAAACCCGTAAAAGTATTCTAAACTTTCGTGTAACAGGAGACCCTAACTTAACTCATTCATTTGTCTATCTTTCTTACAAGTATTTAATTTAAACATAGTTTAAACTTTCAAGCACTTTTATATTTCACATATTGCAGTTCCTTTTAACACAGAATAATTGTACAATATTTAACATAGTAAAACATTACAGATTCACTTTACATCAGGCATACATAGTACATAGTTGCTGTGCACTATCTACAAAAGTTTCCCAACAATTTAGATTTTAATTTATAAGGTTTCTCCTTCAATCTCTTAATCTTCTTTCTCACCTACGCTGTGAAACCCTATGTGAAGGACAGGGAGCAAATCTAGGCTATGTCCTTTAGTGTTCAAGAACAACAAAGTTAGAAGGAGAGTTAAAAGGACCCTTTAATTCAAATAATTACAACTCCCCAACTTGAGAGTAAGCCACTACTTGTACTGAACTAAAATAATGTGAAATAAAGTGTGTTACAATCAAATACCTAAGTTTAACGTTAGGTAGGACGGCGAAGGAAGCCTAACTCTTAGTGAAATGCAATAATGCGAATTTCACTAGCAAGCACTAGTAATTGCAATTGCCTATGAAGGCGAACTTTCAGTAGACAGAGGAAATCCTTGCGTGTACAGCCTTACGACGATAAATCCAAGATTCTGTTTTTCCCCTCGTTAACTCCTGTCTTTTAAACTGCTATCAGATATATGCGATT
This sequence comes from Stegodyphus mimosarum, assembly GCA_000611955.2. Taxonomy (NCBI): domain Eukaryota; kingdom Metazoa; phylum Arthropoda; class Arachnida; order Araneae; family Eresidae; genus Stegodyphus; species Stegodyphus mimosarum. Next base: position 122,253 of record KK121529.1, read on the forward strand.
TGCATAAATATCTCGCTCGCGCTAAATTCGGGCAGCAACTGAAACTTTGAGATATAGATAGGAAAGTTCAAACTAAAAATAACTTGGTTAATTAAAATAATGAATGCTACATAGTTGCTCCCAGAATTTAGTAGTCTGAAACTAACTAGCCTAAAATCGGCTTTTAGTGAAGATGCGAAATTCTAAATCTAAATTTTCCTTCCTATTCACCGTCCTTTACAAAATGTAAGTTTTAAATTTAGTTTAAATCTCTGTTTGTGTCTTAGATATTTTAACATAAAATAATCTTTACATCCTTTTTCTTCTTCACATCAAAAAGATCCATCAGGAATTTGGCTTGACTGACATTAGTCTGGTTCCTTCCAATCTGGAAGGAAATAAATCTTAATTTCATATTATAAGTACATTTCACCTGAAAAGTACAACATTCCCTTCCTCTGATGCTTTCCGTAATGACTTCGCGCTTTAGGTATTCGCGTTTTTTAATTTCTATTAGCGCTTTTCTCCAAAAGCAATCATTTCACTCATTTACTTTTAAAACTTCCCCCTTGTTCTCTGGCCAAATGTGGTGTTTGTGAAAAACACGCAGTTTTACTTTGTCAAGTCTTCACAACTATCACCTGACTTCAATTCTATTGGGGTTAATTCTTCGACTTTAAAGACCTCGTACATCCCCTAAAACAAATCTGATATGCCCTGAGGTTCTAACATAAAATGAACTTTAAACTTTTGTGTGAAACCAGAGAACACTACATACAACGTTCAAACATTTTCAATGGCATTTCATACATATAATTCATTCTTTCAATCTTCAATTCAAATTTTCTTTAAATGCTCATTGCGTTAAGTAACAATTATATATTCAATTTCTAATTTAGCGCGCTTTACGCTTTTCCATTACATTTTAATTTTAACTTGCGTTTCCTTTACGCTTTTCCAAAATATTCGATATTCACAATACCAGTGCTTAAGGCTTACATACAATCATGCATTACATAGAAAACAGTTTTACATTAAATAGATTCATTATTTATACATAGAAATACAATACAACAGTTTTGCTATACAACTTACGTACTAGTTGCTTTTAATTAACACAATTCAATTTCCTATTTACAGAGAGTCTTTTGACTAAAATCAATAATTCACATGTTCTGGATTACAAAGAACATTTCACGAATAGTCTCACAGTTTCTCAACTGAAAACTCGAATTTCCTTCGCTGCATGTTTAACTTGTTCCTTCAAGCGTGTCCTTTACGCTTTCGGCAACCCGATCACCGGCCTTTGACTCGGGTAAGTTCCCTTTTTAATCTACAACTTGCACTTAAATCAGAAACATCACTGTGTGAATTTAAAAAGAAAATAAGGAATCTACTTATCTTTCTGCCAGTCTGTTAGGCGTTTGTTTGTCCATTCCTGGAAGGTTGGATATACAGTCGCTTGGGCAATTCGTTGTCTGCTGCTCCTAGATTGAAACTCTGGGGCTGCCTTTCGTTTGGTCATTCTCCTTTCCTCCAGAAATACATTGAGGGACGAATGGTGGGTGGCACTTTCCGTTTTTGCTGAAGTTCCCGTTCCCTCTCCAGAGTGGCTCGTTCCTGCTCCTGCACTCGTAGGCTTCTTCGTTGTGGATTGGCACCTTCAGCGGCTCGCTTCTCGATGTTCGGTTCCCTCCGTAGTGGTGGGGCTTTCGTAGTATTTTCATCTGGAGGTTTCTTCCTCAAACGCTTTGGTCGCTGAATCTGCTGCTTAGTGTTTTTCCTTTTTTTTCTGGGGTGGTCTTTTCTTCGGCTGCGGCTTCCTCTCTTCTGGTAACCTCCTTTTCAAACTGGGTTCTATCGTTGTTGAGGGACTTGGTTGGGGCTCTTGAATCTTAGAAAAATTCTGTGAGGCTGGACCCTGTAAAACGTCTTTCAAGATATTATTATTAGCTCTTCGATAATAATGTTTTATTTGGTCGAAATTTGCCACAGTCTTTTGTCCCTTTTCATTCTTTAAATATGCACGGCATTCAACTATTCTTGTAATTTAAAAAGGCCCATTTGGGCAACATTTTGCGAACGAATCGTTCGCTGCGCATGAAAGTGCATGCGCCTGTTTCAGCCCCTCCTCCCCCACTTTATATTCTACGGTTCTTCTTTTTTTGTCATAATATTGCTTCTGTTTCTTTTGCGCTTCCCGGCAGCACTTTTCTGCCTCCTTTATCATCTCCTCTATTTCACCAATTTGAAATTCGGGCGCTCTATCTTTCACATAAAATAATTTGTCTAAGGGGGTCATTATCTTCCTGCCCCAAAACAATTCGGCGGGGGATTTCTTCGTTGTCTCGTGCTTAGCCGTTCTGAGGGCGAATGCAAATTCTTCCACGCAGTCCTCCCAGTTAGAATGGTGCGTCTGCACATAATTTCGAATTAATTTTACAATATTCTTATTTACCCGTTCAGCTATATTTGATTGTGGGCGGTAGGGTACCATTTTCATATGCTTATGCCCAACTTGTCACACATCATTTTAACCCTTAGCCTGTGGAGTTATTTTCGGCAAATGCCTTTAAAATTGTCGCTAACTTTCGACCCAGCTGCCCCTAAAATGTCGCGAAAATAACACTGAACTTTCGAAAAATGCTAGCAACTTCTTTTGTTAGTTGTCTTCCCTCCCAGAATTTTGGATCAAAGATTCCGCCTAATTGAGATAGATTGCTCCATAAACATTAGTAGCTGCGAGCTGTCAAGAACGTTGGGAATGAATAGCTTCTCTCTGACGGACCGTGGGAGTGCCCTAAGGTAATTGTCCAGCAAGTGGTCATCAACATTTCATAGTATAAGGAGTCAGAACTAAAAAGCTTAAGCGTATTCTTTCATATAAGTATCTCTTTTTCAAATAAATTGCTTTTAAAATTTACCGGATTTCATTTTTTATTATTATGCACTTTATGGCTAAGTTATCTAAATTTCGAAATCATTGATTTCAGTTCATTGCGTTATAATTTATAAATAAAATCTGTATTAACTGATGTATATTTTATTCCTTCTGTGACACTGCTACAACATTTAAATAGCAGTATTTATAGTTCTCTTGAATTTTATATTATTTTCCGAAATTTTTTTGGCATAGATTAAAAATTTTTAAAACTTTCATCTTTTTCTATATTTTTTATTAGCATGCAAATAATAATTATCTTTAAACAGTTCGATAATTTCTTATAACCTTTTTGCCTTCTTATACTTTTAAGATGTTTAGCATAATATTCGAATAATTATTATAAAAAATGTGTTTTACGATTCATGATTTCTGCCAAATTTAATCAACGGAATATGATGTGACTTTTAAATTTGCTTTTTAAAGAAACTCATAGTTAAAAATTAAGTGTATTTCAAAGTTTGAAACTTTAGGCTTCCTTTATGTTCAAATTTGCATCTTTTTGCGAAGGAATGGTGATTTCTGGAAAAATTATGTCTTTTTTAATCGGCAGTATATGCTTGAAAAATATATAGACAAGAAATTTGAAACAAATTTAAATATTCACTAACGTAAAACTTTGTGACTGAATGTCTTAAATTCAAGGTGAAGGGAAGCATTTTTCAAATTATATGTGGATTGTTGATTTGAAAAAGGATAGGTATTAAATATACCTATCCTTTTAATAAGTTTATTTACAAAAACAAATAATAAATAAGTAAGTTTATTTACAAAAACAAAGATTGGATGATTTAAGGACAGTTCTTTGAATCTCAGTACAAACTACATCAGTTCCAAAATAATACACACTTCTTTTTCAAGTATTGTATTTTTAATGGTATTCTTGCAGTTATAAATTCATGTAACTTAGAAGTTTATTATTAATTAATTGACTGAGTTTACAAATTCTTGCTTTCCTATCACTGAAACGCTAAACTTTATGTGTAATAGGATTAAAACATTACTTTCATAACTTATAAGGTATTTTCTCATTCTTTTCTGCATGCCTTCGTGGTGTAATGGTTAGCCCACTCGGCGCGTATTCGAGAGGCCCGGTTCGAGTCGTGGGTAGGGCATTGCACATTTTTCATGTTTCTTACTTCAAAAATAACCTAATGACTCTACAAAATGAAAGCTAAAAGGGAACTATGTAACATAAATAATATCACTATGCAATGTTATTACGCATTATCTATGTTATTATGCATAAACATGTTATTATGCATAAACTAAGCGATGTTGTTATTTAATAGCTCACTTAAGTAATATAATCGTTCAATATGGTATTTTTGTAAAGAAAGGGTACTATTGAACATTTTGTAATAAATAAATAAATAAGCATTGTATTTAATAATTAAAATAATGTGTTTAATAAAGGATATGAGTAATTAAATATATATTGTGGGATTCATTTTTAGGGAGATATTTTTTTTAAGTGAAAATTTTCCGAGTATTAATTTTTTAAAGCATTAAGTTCTAAATAAATTTCTTGTTTTAATATAGCATTAATTATTCACACCAAACTCCTAACCAAAGTAAATGCTTACAAGGAAGGATCATTAGAATAGAATAAGTTAGGTAATTAAATTATGGCAAAGCACACGAGGGCTATCTGCTTAAGGGGAGGGATGCCTTCGTGGAGGACTTT
>KK121530.1:0-30174 GCA_000611955.2 Stegodyphus mimosarum
TTGTCATCTTAGGCAGGATTGATTCTCTCTAATCAATAACAGTACATTTTCAATTAATTTATTTGATATTTATTCGCTATGCTCATTTTCTTCAGAAGTTCTTCCTTTTATGAAAAATGTACACTTTTTTTTTTTTGCTAATAATCAAAGATTTTGTTTGGTTTGATTTAATACGCGAAGATTATCTGAAGGATAAAAATATCTTCGCGGAGTATTTTCTGAAAGAAATTGACTCGTATTCACGTTATAAGCCATAAAAATCACGAAAATAATCATGCAGCCAACCTGTTTGCTGGGATTTGAATTCGGTCGAACTAACAGCATTCAAGTGCTTTATCCACTCGGCTACTGACAAGACCATGATTTAAATGTTCAAAGATCGGGAATTTTATATATTTTTGAAGGAGGGAAGATCACGTTGAAAATGAGAAAAACTTTCATTCCATGTTACTTCAATTTCAGTTTTTTTTTTCAGAGTCAAGGCTAAATTTCTTCAGTTACTATAAATCTCTTTAAGAATAACATTTTGTCAAATAATTTAGGAGAAGATAACGCTTCCCCACCTAAATATTTTTCAGCAAAACTTGAAGATTCAACTTTAATTTTAACATTTTTGTATATTTTTTAATGTGGCACATATAAAATGCTGTTACTCAATGAACTGTTCTTTTAAGTATAAAATAAATTTGGAAGAGAAATCCGAAAAAGGTGTCCAAAAAATACTCATACGAACATCAGGATTTTGTTTAAAAAAAAAAAAAAAAGAAAAAAAAGTATTTTCATAAAGCAAGACATTCTTATGTTTGCAGTTTTCCTGGCATAACATATAGCCTTAAATAATATCACTCACATTTTCCTTTATTTTTACTGTTAAAAGGAAATTACTTTTTCTACAGATCATGATGATAATCATATGAAATAAAATTAGCAATGGCCTCCCCAAGACTTAAACCTGGATCTCTCGAAGACGTGCCGATTATGTTATCGTTACACCACGAAGGCATGCTAGAAGGAGGGAGGCACTATGGCGCCCACCGATCTTTTAACGTTTGCCCCCCGCTGTGCGATCACAATAAAAATGTTTTAGTTTTCAATAAAGTTCTATGTGAAAATTTTCTCATTTTTAATGAAACAGAAATTGCGTCCAACACAAATACCAGCACAAAGCGAAATGGGACGGATCTTTTTTTTTTTTTTCTGTGCATGTGTTATTAATTCTATCCAACTATAAATTCACATTGAAAAGTAAATGGTGTCCACGGTTCAATAGATATTCTAGAATGGAAAAAAAGGGTTAGGGACGAAAATGACTTAGGGACAAAGAGGTGTGGGAACCCCTGCGTTATATACTCCCCCTTTTAAAGGATGACTGAGGATTAGGGGACCCAATCCCCAAATCGCCGGGACAGAAACTAGACTTCTCGAATAGGCGCCAAGTTACTTCCGTTACACCATGAAGGCATACTGGAAGGAGGGAAAAAAGTACCTTATAAACATATTTATTTTAAAACAACTATCGTCATCAACATCTTCATAGTTTTATGTTGGCCGATAACTGAATGCCGTGAGCGGTGCAGTCTGATGCAGGGGAGACTGACTCCTAGTCTGAAAACAACGAACTTTTTCTCTGAAAAGAAGGGTGCAAGCTGGAATCCAGTGTAAGGTATGGTTGCTTGTGTGTATCTTTCCCTCCTTTTCATGGATGTAAATAAAACTATATCTCGTGAGCAAGGCTGTTATGGTGAGAAGGTTAAACGTTTGATGGGTCGGCCACTTCTGACAAATACTTAAAAAGCTTACATCCTGTCAACTACACCAATTACGATTACCAATTTCGTAATTCATTGTAACAACCAATTATGAAAAGCAGAACTATTTACAAAATCCGGTTATTCGGTTAAGAACAAAAACTTTATGATAATAATCATGCATCACTATATTTTGTTTTAATAAATTAAAAATTTTGTTTTTTGTTTATTTATTTATAAATTTTGCAATTTCTTTAGAATTTTACGATTTTATAATGCCTTAGCTGTACTGTACGGGAGCAGAAGCGGTGTAACACCAGGCTGCCTCTCGTCGAACAGGTAAGCAATTACGAATTACGACAGTGGGTAACTTACAGATAGAATCATAAAGATATGTACATATTTACCTTACTTTTTTCTGTTTTAATTTTTAAAGTTGTATAATTCAATACTAAGGAAGAGATGAATTAAGTGAATCTAGTAAACTATAGCGTACAACTATCAGATAATCATAGACCAATTAAAAAGCCATCTGAGAAAGCTGAGGAGGGGGAATGAGCTGCCAGTAACCTGTAAAGACACTTAATACTAACTATGTAATGAAATTAAGAGGCAAGCATGAGTCTCATAGTGCTTTTAAGAGGTATTTTAGACACAGAATTTTAGACTACATATACAATGACAAGGGTACAAATCATAGTAAAGTAAACGTCTCTGGACGGTTTGGGCCCGGCATCGGGGATAAAAAAGTATTCAACTAAAAGGAAAACACTCCCTACCTATTAACAAGACTAACTTGCGTTTCTGCTAAAAGCAGTAGTTTAAGTAAAAAAACCTTTTTTATATTTTCCTCTCTATACGAGAGTCTGGTCTATATCCGTCCTAGAACTGCGCAAAACAGTTTCACAAACCGGCCAGTATTTTATTCTCGAATTACAAGGCTTAAATATTGCGCTTTTTCCTCACAATCCCCTTTAAAAGTAAGTTTTCAATCTAAATCATTCAAAAGTAAAAGAACTGAAGAGGAGAAGCGACAAGAAAAGAAAACTAACCTATTTTTTAAATTAAAAAAAATCTGTCGTGTACACCACATGACTTCCTTGTACGGAATATTAAATTATACACATTTTTTCCTGCATTTCATTTAAACTTATGGGATTGAATTAAATCTACTTCGTTGATAGCGCATAAGCCACAATATAATAAATTCACTCTTTAAAATCCACTATATTTTTTTACCGTAGCGACACTCTAGAGCTAGGTTCACTTAACAGAGTTACATCTCATTCATTTTATAACTCAGAATGTACAAATTTATGTATATCATTTGAAGATACATCTACTCGTTGCCATATCTTCTATTCAAATATTATAATAAATCTAAAACGATGTATAAAAGAAATTAAACAAACAAATAAACAAAAAAGAAACAGTTTTTCACAGACGATTCAATATTTCTCATTCAAATGATTCACTTCATTGCCACAAAGCAAAAATACATTAAAAACTCAAAATATCTGTATTAAAATTACGAAGTAAAGCTTAAACACTCCTCGAATAAATTCAAGAATGGATTAAACATGATTTTATTTGCAATAATAAAGGATGGCGCTATCTTTGTTGTTGCGATGCTTAGTTTCTCTAGATTGGCAATAAATCCATTATTCTCTTAAGTTCAAATGTAAACAAATATGGCCGCCATGAGAAAAATGATTAGGCTTAGCCGCACTTAAACAACTTTTAAATTGTTGATAATTCTACAAATCTTGCATGCGGATTTACTAAAGGCATAGAACCTTAACCGAAAGGTAAGAACAACATAATTCAGTCATTTTTTAAAGCAAAAAATGCACAATTTCCCAACATATAAGAATAAAAAAACTGAGCTCACTAAACCGAGTAACAATCTACGGCCGCATCGTAATGCAATCGGCCGCACCAAAAGTATATAAATACATGTATACATATACATATATTTATATACTTTTGGTGGGGCTGATTGCAACCAAAATAAAGGGTGCACATCTACATTTTATAGCAGTCCTATATACAAAATTTGAACGTGTTGAGGCTACTCGTTTTTGAGTTATGCGAGATATATACATACATACGTCATTACGCACTCAAAAACTTCGTTAAATTGCATTTGATAGCGGTCAAAATAGATATTTTGAATGAAATATGATATCCGAAATTTCTCGCGATTACAATACTTCCTTTTTACTTCGTAGAAGGAAGTAAAAAGGAATTCATTTATTGAATGAAAAAGAATGATTACAGAAGATTTTAAAATCTCATTTGTAAACAAAATTTAATTACTAGATAAGCTACTATTTGTAAATGAAATAAAATTACTCTTAAAAAACTTAAAACATCGAATGAAATATCTTTAGCATCCGCAGAGCAGAAAAAGAAAAGAAAAAAAAAATTCAGTAATCAATATTCATATTGCCTTCAATACTCATGGGATAGAAAGGTTTTTATCCTTTCCAGTAAGTTGCATTTGATTTGCCGAACCGGTCTTCCCGCAAAAATACTCGAGGGATGTTTCCTTACTACATATTGTGTAAGAAACTCGTTTTCCTGTTTGTACCAGAAGCATTACTTGAGGAATTCTGTAAACAATTGCTTTGTTCTTGAGTCGTTGGGTAGAAAACATAATCCAGAGCAGAAAACGACTGTCTTTGTTCTCTCACGTCTTTTGATATTTCTGAAATTATCTGAACTTGTGGGGTACGCATCTGGTAAAAAAAAAGAATCATTTTTTATAATTTAAAAAAAAAAAAAAAAAAAAAAAAAAAAAAAAAAATTAAAAATAAATGTTTGAAAGACGAACTATTTCTGTAAAACGTTCACTCCAACAGGTATTAGTCATGATAGTGTGATTAAGATATTAATTAGTTAGTTCATTAATTTATTGCTATAAAGCACGGATGGCCAAACTTCAAGGCGATGGGAGCAACATGGCAGATTTTATGAACGTTCGAGAGCCGCAAGTCTACATTTATATCGTTTCAAAAGTAATGAGACAGGTCTTGAATATAAAGAAACTTTTGAAGTAAATTAGTGAATATATGATTGACATGATTACATGGCTGTTCGGTAATGTCTCTTAGACGCCGTTGTGTGTTGTCCGTTAACGCGGCAATTACAAGCAGAACATTAATCCAACATATGTGACATGACTACATATAAATATGAATAAATACATCTTATATCTACTTTTTTGTGTTCATAAAAGTTAAGTCCCGAGAAAATAAAAATTTGTAACTTTTGTTCTGGGCAACTAAGCGTTTTTTCGTCAAGTAAAGAAACCAGATATTTTCTTCTGATTTCCTTTATACCTCTTTGTCCGTAATTTTTACTGTTTTATTTTAGCAGAAGTAAAATTAATCGGAAACATATTCATTGGTCTACAATTACATAAAAAATGTTATTTCAGTAAATTACAAATCATTATTTAAAAGAAAATGGAGTTTTAGTTTTTATTTTTAAACTCAAGAGTAGTCTTATAGATACGTAAATTAAATAATACACGTCAACGCACAATGCAGAGAAACTGTTTTTTCAGAAAGAATATTTATTTGAAAATAAGCTTTTAACTTGTTTAAGGTTTTGCTTAAAAAGTAATTTTGTTTCTCCATACAATTAACATAAAAATCAACATATTGAGATGATCCGAATCTTTGGATACTAACCTAAGAAATTGCTAAACATTTTCCCCCAAAATTTTGGAATAAAAGTGGTAATACCAAAATTTTGGAGAAACTATCTCTCGAATTGTCCCAATATAGAAGACTTTACCAAAAAAAAAAAAAAAAAAAAAAAAAAAAAATTAAAAAAGAATATGATTGTAATTTCGACGATCAGTATCTCTTATGGCGGCCCTGATTGATGCAGTATTTCAGCATGGCATCCAATGCCAGAATGTTTTAGTAATCAGTACACAGCGCATCATTAAAAATTCTCTAAACTATCTCTCGAATTGTCCCGATAATTTTGGACATAGATAATGAAGTTCAGACGCATCATTTAAAATCTTTGAAACTATGTATCGAATCGTTCCGATAATTTTGGGCATACATAACGAAGTTCATGAACATCATTGAAAATTCTCGAAACTATCTGTGATGATTCCAATAATTTTGGACATAGATAACAAAGTTCAAGCGTATCATTGAAAATTCTTGAAACTATATCTCGAATTGTCCTGAAAATTTTGGACATAGATAACGAAGTTCATTCGCAACATTGAAAATTCTGAAAACCACCTCTTGAAATGCAACAATAATTCTGGACATGCATAACTTATTGCTAATAAATCTAGTAGTTCATGCCGGGCTATACAAATACTTCGACGAGCACATTTCCGTCTGTCTTCCAGCCTAGCTGTTTAATTATTGTTTACATATTCCGCCCTTCTTTAACCTAGCTGTTTAATTTTGAGCTCTTTTCCAAATACATGGCAAATCATACCTATTGTTACAGAAAGAAAGCATACCTGTCACTACTGCAATGAATTTATTTCACAAACGGCAGATATAACATGAACGCGTAACTCTTCATATTTCTACGGACATGCACAGATCTTCGATGCGGAGACTTTTTGTAATGAGGCAGACGTCTGCACAATAGTTTAGTTCCTAAGATCTTGCCAAATAGGTGTACGGATCCCTTATATTCTAACTTTTGGACCCACAGAGGCAGTCAAACGACTTACTGCCTCGTTTTGAATTTCCAAGTAAAATAACTCAGAAGAAAGTTTAAAATAAATTGTCAGTTTAACGGTTACATAGTACAACTTTCCATTGGGTTACTTAACCTGCGTACAGAAAATAAATCTCAACTGGAATTGAAGAAATGGAGTGCAAGAATTAAAATGGAGTCTGTAGGCAGAGGATACTTTAGAAAATAAAACATCAGACTTTAAACATTTACAGGAGCAAAATTTCACATTATTGCCTGAAATTTGAAGTGATCAAGCAGTAGATCACTGTACAACTTTTCGTTTGGCTACTAAGCTTTCATGAAGGACCTGTTAGACGTACATGTTGGTCCAAAATTAGGAAGACAAAAAGTATCAGCAGATTAAAAGAAGTGTAATGCTGGAATCAGAGCCAGTGCAGCTGCAGAGCGGCAGTACTAAGGGGAGAAAAATTTTAGATATGCCGGGCAGCAAAATGCCTCTAACCTAGTGCGATATTTATCGGTGACTCTAAGCTAGTGCAGCAAAATGCCTCTAACCTAGTGCGAGATAGAAAGAAAGAAGGTCATCAAACAAGATATCGAAATATATGAGAAAATATCACAAGCTAAAAACATTTCACTAATATCAATGCGCCAATTTTTACAGAAACTTTGGAGAAGAGAGTCGTTTGTATTCTGTTGATCCCTCATTGCTTGATACAACGTTATTGATATGAAGATTTGATGATTAAGGTGAAAGATTATTATATATATAATAATCATATATATATAACATATTGATATTTGATAAAATGGGAAATAAACATTTTGACAAAAATTTAAATCGTTGCCAAACCCTGATTCTTCTCACGACTCCGAATATTTCAGTATCCACAATCATTGGCGACATAAATTATGGTATCTGCCTAAGATTACCAAGGAATTATTACGGAAGACAGAGTTTCGTGTGGGTACTTAACCATATTATTGTGGATGGTTGCGAAATCTGTGAAGCAATTGCATAGAAATGCCTGACTTAGGCATTAGGAGATAGGAAATTAATTTTGAAGGAATTGCGCAGACAATTGAGACAAGTCTCCTAACCAAGTATAAGAGGCTGAAGGTTCACTCCACCCAAAACAAAATCCTCGTAAAATTCTTCCACAGATTAAAAAGGAACTCTATGTGGATTGCAAGGCGAAGCAAGTTTCTTCAGCAGTTACTTACGCCTTTCAAGGACTGAATAAAAGTAGTACCATACAACGAATAGCAAATCTTTCAGGTGGATCACAACTGTTGTGAACAATGGGATCACACGTACTGAAGTAAAATTAACTTGAGAGAAAAAATATTAGCATTTCGTTTTCGTTATAATTCGTTCTTTTCGTTTTCGTCTTTATTCCGATGACCATTAGCTGTTCAAAAAGAAACATAGCCGAATAGTAACTATCAGGAATGGAATTATTTTGTAATTTTAATGTGTTTGTTGCCTGACGATAAGCCAGCATTGGACAGTTTGAAATCTATCAAATTTTTACACACATAATATTAGAAATTAATTTAGCGATAAACAAAGAAGCGTGGCACTGAATGATTTCTATATCAAATTACATTGTATTAAAAAATTAAACTATATTTATTCAAAACAAGCCGTATTTCAGGTGGCAAAGGATTCCAAGCAGCTCGCGAGCCGAAGTTAAGGTGTCGAAGAGCCGCAGTTTGGTCATGTGTGCTATAAAGCAATATCTGTTTACTTCAAAATGAAAGCTTTCGTGAGGCAAAATATGCTGTCATTCACATCGCAGACAAAGAAAATTGAAGTGGTTAAGAATTAATTAAACTATCTGTAATTATATATGACGGATAAAATTTAATAAACGTCGCAGGGAAATTCTTATTTCTAGCAGTACTTTTTGACAAAAGACTATTCACTAGTACAAAAACCTGCAGGACAAACACAGAAATAAAAAAAAGTAAAAAATCTACAAACTCTCAGACTTCATATTATGCCCAAAGGGGCGTTTTTTTCTAACGTTTTGAGTGTTACCTTTATTAAATACTATTACGTTCTTCGCACTTAAACCATAAAATTCAATTCAACAGCAATATCAGATGATATTTAAAAAGAGCATATATTTAAAATTTCCGATACACAGTCTCGCGCACTGGAAATAAAAATGTTTCTTTTTTTCCTTTTTTTCCCCTCTGTACAGTGTTGCCATTTCTCGCTTTGAAGTCGTTGAGTATGTTAATCAAAAATTCGTTAAAGTTTTACAAACTATGAATTCGATAATAAAACAAATTCCAAATTTCAAATTTTGGCTTCCAGATGCCCATATGGGGGTGGAGACGTAAGTTATTCAAAATTCGATGTTTCTAGGTACCGTTGGTTTTAACAACGCGGGAAACATACATACATTCATGCAGATTCTTCATTATTTAATTTCTGTAAATATAATGCGGGATTCTAATATTTGGTGACAACAATTTGAAAAGTGAAGTGACGTTTTATAGTGGACGACGCAAAATGCCAAAACGAAATTAATAATCTGGGAAAATTGTCCCTTTGAGCTGATAAATAAATAAATAAAGTAAAGTTTCAGTGTATTTCTCTTTTATTATAACATTGCTATCATGTTATCGTGATGTTACACTGAGTTAGTTAAAATGGTTAAAAGTAGGTATATCATTATCTTATATATATAAAAAAAGGGTTTCAAATTGTTTCAACTTTAAAACTCTAATATTGAAAAGTTCAATTAAATCCTTTTCTTTGTACTGCCCTTTGTTCTATCATTCTTGTAGCAAAGAACTCAGCTGTAATAGAATCCGTATGCACACTTTACTCATCAAAGTTATTTTACTCAGCAAGGCACTTATTAATATAATTTCAGACTAGAAGAAGGTTATGCTTTTACACACATCAGCAATTGTCGTTTGTCATCTGTCAGAAATATATACCATATACAAATGAAAGTAAACATTAAACCTTGTACCATCTATTGGCGAAGGTTATCTTTCTGCATCACTTATAATTCATCTTAGTGACAGAAACATTTGATAGAATTTGATATTAAAAGGAGCTTTGAAGCAAAAATTGACTAATAAAATCAATATTTATTTTAGTTATGTAAGGTATTTCAAAACGCCTGTTTTATTGACGTCTAGACGTTATACAAAATTATGAATGTTGAAATCTTTGTTATTTGATACATGCATTATTGTATTAAAAATAGCCAATTTTCAGTTTAATCCCTCATAGAAGTTTGAATGATTGTCTGTTAATTTTAAAAGCGTTTCAAGCTATGTAAATAGAGAATTTTTAATGTTATTGATTACTAAGAGGCGTACTCGGAAACTAAGTACCGTTTTGAAAAAAAAAAAAAAATAGTAAAACAATTTTTTCGAATCCAATTTTATTTTTACATGAAAATACATGTCTTAAACTATTTTTCAACATAGTTTCCGCCAATGATCAAACACTTGTCATAGCGAGTGACCAGTTTTTGTATACTATCGTCAAAGAAACTTCCCAAAGCATCATATCCAAAGCGCTTGCCACCAAGCTTGCGCTTCATGTGCAGGAACAAGTGATAGTCGGACGGCGCCAAATCCGGGCTGTACGGCGGGTGATCGAACTGCTGCCAATGAAACTGTCGAATTAACGATTGAGTGACAACAGCAGTATGGGGCCGAGCATTGTCATGGAGCAACACAATTCCTTTACTGAGCATTCCTCTTCGTTTGTTTTGAATGGCAACACTTAGTTTTGTTAAAGTCTTGCAATATCGTGCCGCATTAATGGTTTCACCGCTGGGAAGAAATTCAGTAAGGAAAACGCCTTTCCTATCCCAGAAGACAGTGCACATGATTTTTTGTGATGACATTGTCACTTTGAACTTTTGTTTTTTCGGAGAATGAGTGTGTCTCCACTCCATCGATTTTTGTTTCGATTCTGGTGTGAAATGACAAACCCAAGTTTCATCACCTGTCACAATTTGGTTTAAAATGTTTTCTCCCTCATCACTGTACCGGCTGAGAAATATCAGGGCGCTACCAAGTCGCTTTGTTTTGTGAACATCAGTGAGCATTTTTGGAACCCATCGGGAACACAGTTTGCGATAATTCAAGCGGTCAGACACAATTTCGAACAAAACAGTACGTGAAATTTGTGGAAATGCCTCTGAAAGAGTTGTCATTGTGAAGTGTCTGTTCTCATGAATTGCTTCATCAACTTTCCTTACCAAATCATCGGTGACAACAGAAGGCCGACCACTCCGAGCCTCGGCGTGGACATTTGTTCGACCTGCATTAAACATTCTTACCCACTTTCTCACCATTCCATCACTTATCGCGTATTCACCGTAAACTTCTGTCACTTGACGATAAATTTCGGCCGGTTTAACATTCCTCGCGTTCAAAAATTTAATCACGGCACGAATCTCACAGTCAGCGGGAGAACTAATTGTCTTAAACATTTTGAATGTGCACAGCAAACTGAAAACACAACATAGAGCAACCAAAATGGCGACAATTGAAAGTCAGTGAACAAGAAAGACTATTGCGCATGCGCGGGACGCCTACCACAGCGCTGCGACGACACTAGAATGAAACGGTACTTAGTTTCCGAATACGCTACGTATTTTAATAATGCAGTTTACATTTCGTATATTGTTTGTTACATTTTGTATTTCCTTATAGTATGGAAATTTCAAATGTTTGTGATTTTAGATTGGTTATTTGTTTTAATTGTTTTTCAAAAAATGATTAAAATGGGATATGGATATATATCGTCATCAAATCACAATCCAAACTGTGAATTGATGACAATAAGGTTGATGTTTGAATGTGAAATGAGCAATTGTAATTTATTACATTCTCAGAGAATTATTAAATTGAGTAAAATTGCTAAGTGAGTAAATTGAATAAGATTGCTAATTAAATACTTTGCCAAAATATATTTATTAGGAAATTTGAGCTCGATAATTAATATAAACAGAAATGTGTTTTGAGCATTATGTTGTTCGACACATATTCTGTTGTATTTTGATACATGCTAAATTATTGTAAATTAGTTTACTAGAAAAATACAGTAAATGTACAGGAAACAAAGAATCGCACATGCCGGAAATGAAAATTATTAAGTACATATATGTAATGAAGCAGGCGTAGAAGTAATAATGTTGTAGAAATAACGCTGATCTATACTCAAAAGCAAACTTGGCAGCCGAGAAGGCTGATTAAATATTCATCATTATTTCAATTGATACTTGCGGCCACAATCAGTACCTCCTACATACATCCTATGTAGGATTCTACTGCCACAATTCACTTGGCATTCTAATCGTGCCTATTTACGGTTTGGAGATAGAAAAAGCGAAAGCAGCGTCTTAAGCGACAACAGAGGTGGAAGCAAAAGTGCACAGTTGTCCAATACAGAAGTTCATCAAAAGAAAGGTTTCAATTCTCGAAATTTTGACCTTAAGTTTCGAAATAGCTACGTCATGAGCGTTATGCAAATCATATGATATGGATGATCTAGAAATGACACAGTCCGGAAATAGTTATTAATATTTTTAGAATGAGGGAAAAACCAAAATTAAATATGAGGAATTAAGGGGCTATTGCTAGTTCAAATTATAATTTTGATTTGCATATTTTTATTTTTTGACCTTACATATATATATATTATATTTCGTGCAATTATGTGCAACGCATGTCTTGTGCAGTTATGTGAAAATGTATAAACTAATGTGACAAACTGTAACAGCAAATAAATCATTAGGAAAATAACCAGCTGGATATTATTAGAGACTTCCTGTTTCGGACTAACTTAAAGAAACTCATTTTTAGAGCCAGGGTGTAAGCGATTCGGCCAGGAAGAATGTCCTGAAGGCTAATGGGTCTTTATCCCCTAATGCTTTTATGATGCCGACTTGTTCACGGCTGTTCGCTGTCTTTTGTGAGAAGAGACGAAGCAGTGGAGTTGGATAGACATGTAGTCAGAGAACTCTGTGGGAAACTCGCTTTTTCCCTTCTGTAAGATATAGCAATGTAACAATTTACGCTATTCATCCATTATTTAATCACGAATGAAATTGTTGTTGAGTTTTAAATAAATTTAAAAAGACAATCCTGTCTTGCTATTTTTCCATAAAAGCTCGGAAACGTTACAGCTATAATAATTTGGTGGCAGCAGGTATGATGAAAATCCACGAAGCAGTTTTAGTTTGATCATCGAACGAGAACTCTTGTGCTTAACAAAGAAAGAATACGGACGTCAGTCCGGGTGAAAAAAAAGAGCGTCAGGCTCCGAAATTCAACTCCACGCTTTTCTAAAGAAGATTCCAGACGTCAGTCCGGGAGAAAGAGAGGACCGTCAGGCTCCGAACTTCAGCTCTGTGTTTTTAAGTTCCAGACGTCAGTCCGGGAGAAAGAAAGGACCGTCAGGCTCCGAAAATCAACTCTGTGATTTATAAAGAAGATTCCAGACGTCAGTCCGGGAGAAAGAGAGGACCGTCAGGCTCCGAACTTCAGCTCTGTGTTTTTAAGTTCCAGACGTCAGTCCGGGAGAAAGAAAGGACCGTCAGGCTCCGAAAATCAACTTTGTGATTTATAAAGAAGATTCCAGACGCCAGTCCGGAAGAAAGAAAGGACCGTCAGGCTCCGAAATTCAGCTTTGTGTTTTTCTAAAGAAGATTCCAGACGTCAGTCCGGCTGAAAGAGAGGACCACCAGGATCCGAAATTCAATTCGCTTGAAGTTTAGTGGGACAGCCATTGTCCGAAGATTTTCAGCATCTTTAAGTTGTAGTGTCCGGAAAGTGTAGTGTGGTGATATACGTTTGTGTGGTAATTTAGTGCATGTGCCTTCAGCGTCCAATAAAAGAATTAAGTTGTGAGATTCAACACTTTCATGTTCCAGGCTTCAATCAGAATTTCAACTCTACAGTCCAGGCGGGTAAGTACCTTGGATTTTTTATATTGAGGCAGTGAGGTTTATTAAATATAGTATTTCTATTGTGTCATTTATGTCACTTCAGGTAAATGTTTTCTAACAAATATTGGTTTCGTTGAAGCTTGCAAATGCGTTGATTGATATTTATGTTTCAGATAAGAAAATATATTTAAGAATTTAGGAATAAATTTAGAATTTTGAATTCAGAAATTATAATTAAATAATATCTTAAGAATTTGAAGTTGTATTAATAGAGTGAATTGTTGTGAGTTTTGCTACTATTATGCTTCTATAATTGAAGAGTAAAATTGTAATATTTCTAAAGATTCTATCTTTTAAAGGGTATTCTGAATTATCAATTCTAAGTCGTCTTGAACGTTATAATTATTAGAAGTAAATGTAAACTGTTATGGTATGTAAGAATTATAAGTTTGTAAGAATGTATTTCATGTAAGAAATATAAGTACGTAAGAATTATAATTCCAAAAATTTTCAGTTCATTGTGTTAAAAATGAAGATAAGTAAATCTTGGTAGCTTAAAATTAAACTGTTGTTTATTTGATTTTCAGTACAGAATATGAATTATCATTTTGTGTAAGAATTATGAGAAGTGAAAATTTTCAGTTGAAAGTGTTAACAGAAAGTTTAGAAATCACTAATATCTTACGTTCAAACTGTGGTTGTATTGATATTTATGAGTATTTATACGTTTATTTTAATTTACTTTTGAATGCATAACTTAATATACTATGAAAGTTTTGATGATCTGAATGTGAATATTGTATTATCTAAAGCATATTGTATTATCTTAAATTCTCAATTTAACTAATTGCAACTGAGTGCATCCTGTTCACAGTATAGTGTAAATTGTCTTGAATGTATGTTTAGAATACCAGAAATTGTTCTGAAAAAAATTAAGAGTTAAATACTGAGCCTCAGAATTGTAAATTTTAGTTGTATATCAAATTTATATATATAAAGAGAGATTCATTAGATTTAGAGTATAAGTTGAGGGTATATCATGGCATTCTTAGCAAAAGCTAGAAAAGAGGACCTTAAATCCTTGGCTGAAGAGTTAGGGGAAAAGGTTGGACCCCAGCTTAGGATATTAGATTTAAGACAGCTGATTATGGGAAATGAAGCCTACGAGGAGGAACTAATTAAAAGTCTGTTGGAAAATATCACGTCAGTGAGACTTGAGAAAGAAGAGAGGCAAGAAAGAATTAGGAGAGAAGACGAAGAGAGGCAAGATAGAATTAGGAGAGAAGAAAGAGAATTCGAGATAACCAAAATGAAATTGCAGGCCGCTAAAGGTAAGGATCTAATTGATGGGAATGAAGAAAGTATGCCTAGAAGAAACCATTTTGAACTTCAAAAAATGATCCAAAAATTTGATCCCGAAGAGAATGATGTTAGTTTGTACCTAGTCATGTTTGAGCGCCAAGCAAAGAGGGCGAATCTAAACCAATCAGAATGGGTTTCTGTTTTATTAACACTTTTGCCAACAGAGATAGTTCAGCTGATTATGCGAGAGCCAGAAGAACAGGCTTATGACTATGCTTACATAAAAGGGATACTTCTTAAAAGGTTTAAACTGAGCCCAGAAAAATTTAGAATCAAATTCTCGCAAACCCAAAAAAACGCTCAAACCACTTGGAGGGATTTCGCATTTGAATTAAGAAATTATTTTGAAGAATGGATCTCGGGCTTGGAAATTAATGATTTTGAACTTTTAAAAGACCTGATGATAACGGATCAAATGAAGCGTCGCGTAAATTTCGAAGTGCGCCAGCATTTTATTGATGAATGGTCCAAGATAACGTCCCCAAATAAATTAGCCGAGTTGTTAGAAGATTATGAAAACGTACGTGAATACCGGAAAAAGGTCTCTCCAGTTCATGGTTCGGAGTCGCAAAAGAGAAATAAAAATCAGCCTAATTTCAGAGATTCGCCAAGGTATAAACAGGCTGGGGAAAAAGTTTCGAAAAAAACAGAAACTTTTCGAAATCAAGATGAGCGTCATTTTGAAGTACGTAAACCTCTTAAGTGCTATACTTGTGGCTCAATCGATCACTTGAGGCCGCAGTGTCCGAAAGCTCAGAAAGACTTTAAATCTACGGCTGTTGTTAACAGGGTACAAGAGAATGAAGAAGATTATTTAGCGCCATACACTACAATGGCTAAGGTTAACGGGTTCGATCTTCCTGTATTACGGGATTCTGGAGCATCCATTGATGTGATCTGTAAAAAATACATTACCCCTTCAATGTTAACAGGAGAAACTGTTTGGGTAAAACAACCGTTCGATGAATCACCTATATGTCTTCCCCTAGCACATGTTGAAATAGAAGCAGAATTTGGACGAATATTAACAAAGGCCGCAGTCATACGAAATGAGCTTGATCAAGGACGTTATATATTAGGGAATCGGACGGCTGCAAAATTAGGAAAAAATCAAAATAAGGAATACTTTTTCCAAGTTAACGCAGTGGAGACGCGGGCTCAGAAACGTCGACAAATGATCAATAGCGAAGAGAAAGGCCTTCAAGCAGCAAAAGAAAGGGGTGAGCATACGAATATTGTACCCCTACCGAGTTTTCCCTCCCTCGCGAACGATTATACTTCCCAGGGGACGGAACAAGAAGAACAGGAAGACAGAAAGTCGCTCCTGCCCGTTTCGGAGTTCAATGACCTACCTCCTCTACTTTCAATAAGCAAGACTAAATTCCTTCAATTACAGCAACAGAGTGAAGATTTAAAGCCGCTTTTTGACATAGCGACAAGAGACTCTCAAAATAACTCTTCGACAAATATTTACAAGATAGAAAAGGGGCTGCTGTATAAGTGTCAAGAAGATCGTTTAGGAAATGTACGGAAATTATTGGTCATTCCTGAAACTTGTCGGGAGAAGATATTGAGTTTATGTCATGAACAAGTGTCCGGACATTTGGGCGTAACTAAATCCAAAGATAATCTAGCTAGATATTTTTTTTGGCCCAAATGTTATCAAGATATGGAAACTTATATTCGAACTTGTGATCCTTGCCAAAGAGTGGGGAAATCTAACGATAGAAAAAAAGCGCCTCTGAAATTAGTCCCTGTGATATCGGAAGTATTTTCAAAAATAAACATAGATACTTGTGGACCCTTGCCAACCACATCTAAAGGAAACAAATATATACTAACTGCTATATGTGTAGCATCAAAATATCCAGAGGCTCTTCCAATCGAAGATATAACTTCGGTTACAATAGTGGATGCGTTGTTAAATCTTTTCAGCAGAATGGGATTCCCTAAAGAGATTCAGTGCGATCAAGGAACTTCATTTATGAGCAATCTGACCACAGAATTTTTTGAACGTTTCGGTATCAAAGTTAGTCATAGTTCGGTACACCACCCTCAGTCTAATCCAGTGGAGAGATTTCATCGTACTATAAAAAGAATATTACGAGTTTTATGTTTGGAGGCTGATTCTGATTGGGAACAGGTGCTACCGGCGGCTCTTCTTGCTTTAAGAACTGTGACGCATGAAAGCACGGGTTTCACACCTGCGGAACTTGTCCACGGAAAAAATTTGCGTACTCCAGAAACGTTGTTATACGAACATTGGACGGATTCACCAGAGGAGGAACAACCAGTAACCGAGTATGTTTTTAGACTCATAAATCGCTTAAAAAAGTGTCAAGAGTTGGCAGTTGAGAAAATGCAAGATCAACAACTCAGGAGAAAAAAATGGTATGATAAAAATGCCATAAAAAGAGAATTTAAAGAAGGTGATCTGGTTTTAATTTTGGCCACTTCTAAGGCAAATAAACTTTCGGTTCAATGGACAGGACCGGGCAAAGTTGAAAATAAAGTATCCGAAACAAATTATATCGTATCCTTACCGGGGAAAAAAGAAAGATCCCAAATTTATCATATCAATATGTTAAAGCCATATTATAAAAGACCTGAGGTAATTAATTACCTGTCTTGTAGCGAAGAGGGTTCTGACCAGATTGAGACTGAAATAGATTTTCCTAATATTGATACAAATCCAAACGTTTACGATTATTCTGAGGTTATTAAAAGTAGCAATTTGGAAGAATTATTAGAACCTACTCAAAGAGATCAATTGCAGAGGTTATTAAATAAATATTCGCAAAGTTTTTCTAACGAGCCGGGAATGACAGACCTCGTAGAACATGATATTGAAGTTATCAGTAATAAGCCGGTACGATCTAAGCCGTATCGAATGTCACATCGACAAAATGAGATTTTAAAAAGAGAAATTCAACGAATGCTTGACCTAAAAATTATTGAGGTGGGGGAATCAGACTACACTTCTCCTATGATTCTCGTAGAAGCTCCAAATAAGGACCCTCGACCTTGTGTGGATTACCGACGATTAAACGAAATCACACGTACCCAGTTCTATCCCTTACCCAATATAGAAGAACGGGTAGAAGAAGTTGCTTCTGCAAAATATATCACGGTTATAGATTTAGCTAAGGGATATTGGCAAATACCCTTAAGCCCTAATGCTCAAAGATATGCCGCATTTGTAACCAGTTTCGGCACTTACAGGCCATTACGGTTAAGTTTTGGTTTAAAAAACGCTCCTTATTTTTTTTCCAAGATGATGCAAGAGGTATTAAATGGATGCGAAGAATTTGCAGTTCCCTACCTGGATGATGTGGCTATTTTTTCAAAAACCTGGGAATGTCATCTCAAGCATCTGGAAATTGTGCTGAAACGTATAAGTAGAGCGAAATTGACCATTAAACCTTCAAAATGTCGTTTTGCTCAAAAACATGTCCTTTATTTGGGCCATGTTGTAGGCCAAGGGTACCGGAAACCGTCGGAAATTAAGACCAAAGCTATAAGAGATTTCCCAACACCCAAGACTAAAACGGATATAAGAGCATTTCTGGGATTAGCGGGCTACTATAGCCGTTATATTCCGATGTACTCAGCAATCGCCGCTCCGTTGACGGATCTTTTAAAAGGAAAATCAGTAAAGGGTGATATTCTGTGGAATGCTGAGAGCGAAAGGGCTTTCACGGAATTAAAAGAGAAATTAACAAGTTACCCAGTTTTATATGCACCCGATTTTACTCTTCCCTTTATTCTACAAACCGACGCATCTGATTATGGTATGGGAGTTGTATTAACACAGCTCACTAGTAACGGAGAAGAACATCCCATTATATTTCTGAGCAAGAAATTCTCCGAGGTAGAGAAAAAGTACTGCACCACTGAAAAGGAATGCGCCAGCATAGTGTTTGGTATAAAGAAACTTCACTATTATCTAGACGGGCAAGACTTTATTGTGCAAACTGATCATAATCCTCTAACTTGGTTACGAACTAATGCCAGTAATAATCCTCGCTTAATGCGTTGGGCTCTGGCTCTTCAGCCATACAATTTCACAATTATTCATCGTTCGGGGAAACTCAATAAAAATGCTGATGCTCTAAGCCGAAAAACTTGATATTATATTGATTTTATATTTTTTACTGTCTTGTATGGTTCTTCTGTAAATCTATATAAGTAAAAGAATGCATATTGTGTAATATTTGTCTAAAAAGGGGTAAGCTCTGTTTTGTCTGAATGTAATTAGTCATTAGTATTTTTTGTACACTAAGTATGTTATATTATTTGTACACTGCCCTCAATATAATTTCATGTTTAATCCATGGTACTTACACCTGTTTGATGTAAAAATGTGTGTTTACTATAATTTATTTTATTAACAATATGGTGAACTCTAATGGTGGTAATTATGGTCCAGAAGACCCCCCCCCGGGGAGGGAAGGAAGCTGTGACAAACTGTAACAGCAAATGAATCATTAGGAAAATAACCAGCTGGATATTATTAGAGACTTCCTGTTTCGGACTAACTTAAAGAAACTCATTTTTAGAGCCAGGGTGTAAGCGATTCGGCCAGGAAGAATGTCCTGAAGGCTAATGGGTCTTTATCCCCTAATGCTTTTATGATGCCGACTTGTTCACGGCTGTTCGCTGCTCTTTTGTGAGAAGAGACGAAGCAGTGGAGCTGAATGGACATGTAGTCAGAGAACTCTGTGGGAAACTCGCTTTTTCCCTTCTGTAAGATATAGCAATGTAACAATTTACGCTATTCATCCATTATTTAATCACGAATGAAATTGTTGTTGAGTTTTAAATAAATTTAAAAAGACAATCCTGTCTTGCTATTTTTCCATAAAAGCTCGGAAACGTTACACTAAGCAACGGATTATTCTCACTGGAAAATTACCTATAAAAATGTGTGGGAAAACGCAATATGTGAAATGCGTACTTCATGAAGTCACGTAGAAGTTATAGAATGTGTATTGTTAAATATAAAGGTCTGAAAAAAATTTTGATAAATATCAAAAAAATTATTTTCTTATATTTTACAAAAATTCGCATATAAACAAAGCTTTTTTAATACCCTCCTTTAATTCTCATAGAAATTAAACTACATGGAAATCAGAAATCAACATCAATATTTAACACATTTCAATCAATATATATTTTAAAAATAAGTGTGCAATGTGCGTGCCGCGAAAACTCAAAACGAGTCATGGTACGATTATGGGTGTTATATGGTGTGGTAGCCCTCTATACCCCATGCATGAAGAAGGTTCCCGTTTCTATCTGAAAGGCGTGCTTTTGAAGATATAAGGGCTGGACGTTTCGTCCTCTTGAAATTTCTAGAACAGTCCAGAACATTCAGAGCATTCCACAACATTCCAGAACATCCCAGCACATTCTGAAATTTGTGTGATGTTCGGGAACATCCTGAAACATCCCAGAACACTCCCGAATTTTGTGGAACGTTCTGGAACAATATGGATCTTTCGAAGCCTTTTATGTATGCGTGTGGCTACCCTTTAGTATGAGTATATAAAGCAAGATCCGTCGTGGATTCGAACGTCAGTTTCTTATCAGTGATGTGCAGTCAATGAATAAAAACAAACAGCGAAGTGCGAATAATCAAAATCATACCGTAACTGAATATAAATCGGAAATAAAGTGTGCAAAGTTAACTTAGTGTATTTCTTAATAAAACTTTGATTTGATTTATATTTTATATAATACACAAACATAAAAGAGGAGGATATCTTGCCAGTTTTGAAGCAAAACGGCGAAAACAAAAAGAACAGTGAAAATACAAAACAGTCGAAGCACGTTTACATTCCCAGCGAAGGAGAATGAACATCGTGAGAAGCAGAGAAACAGAAGAACAATGAAACGAACGAATTGAAGAATCAAGAATTGCGACGCAATTTATAATAAAAGACTGCAAACGCAATCCACCCATGAAAATATCAGGCACACATCCTACTGACCAGACGACCAGCCGCATCGAACTCAACAGTGATTTCTGCAACATAGCCAGTACTAAAATTTAACTCATCGAACAAATTTATCGAAACACTGTTTACAACTATACCAATCCGGAGTGGCTATTTCAAAGGGCAATTTCGGCAACTAAGAATAATATTGTCGACGACATCAAGTTTAATATTCAAGAGAAAATTCCCGATGAAGAGAGAATCTGTAAATCGATTGACACGATGGTACACGTTGAAGAAAATGTTGACTTCCCTATAGAATTTTTAAACTCTTTACAAGTACCAGGAATGCCATTACACTATCTTGGACTGAAAATTGGATCTCCGATTATACTACTCAGAAATCTCAGCTCACCAAAACTATGTACAGGAACATGGATAGTCGTCAAACAGCTATCGAATAACATCATCGAAGCCGAGCTTATGACTAAAAAGGACAAAGGATACACAGTATTTATCACCAGAATACCAGTGATATCTACTGAACTGCCATTCCAATTTATCAAATTAGCCTATAGTTTCACAATTAACAAAGCCCAAGGAGAAACTTTAAAATATTGTGGCATCAACCTCAAAAGACTCCGACTGCTCGGATAACAAAATGAAAAATGTTGCTTATAAAAAAGTATTGTAAATAGTTAGAATATCTTTTCAATAAACAAATTTCACCTCTTATGTTTTACAGTTCATCCTTTTATTCCCCCTACCACACAATCTCATATCAACTTCCTGAGCGAAGCCGGGTACCCCAGCTAGTACAGATATATAAAAGGTGGATCGATTCGAAATAAACCAAAGGGATTTTTTTGGAAGGGAAAAGGAAAATTTTCTTTCATTGTAATTATTGAAAACTTGTAAAAATATTTAATTCACACTAAAACTATTCTGAGCATAGAAAAAATAATAGTATTTAATCTCGTTTAGAACAAAACTTAAAAACGATTAAAAATCTACACACACAGAGTTTTAAGTGAAAAATTTCGCTCAAAGGAAAATGCATGTATTTATATACATATTTAAGATGTAATTACAAAATGTTAATTCGGATGAGTAAAAACCTATAGGTCTTAATGGTAAATCACTGAATATTTTGATACGCAAGGGGGCTGTCTCACTGCCCCCTTGCATGAAGGGAAGAAACCGGTAAGAGTCTCTCCTTCTTCTTGGGTAAAACGCGAAATTTAAAGTCATTATTTCCCTCTTTAAGTAACACTGAAATGCAAGATGTAAACCTTTATAACTTACTTTTAAACAATAATCATCATTATACTCACACATAAAAGGGTAATTGCTTCAGAGATCACTTACATTTTATTGTAAATAGAATAACGATGCAACGACTAGTAGCAATTAAAAAAGAGAAAATTTACTTTCTAAAATGTAATAAATCTGTCATTGCGACAGTTAACCTCTTTAGCAAAAAATGAAACGAACACTAAACTTGATATGCTTATCCCTTTTTCCTAATTCCAAATTTTTAAAGTCATTTCAAGCATTCTTAGAGTTAAAAAAAATTATCTCCATTTTTTCTTTATTATTACCTATTCATTGCATATTTCAAGCCTAGAAGAACTTCAAAATGCGATTTTCAAAGTTGTATGCTTTTTTCTTTTTACCGAATTTATAAGGTATATCTCCCGCCTTCTTAGCATGCCTTCGTGGTGTAATGATCAACACACTTGGCGCGTATTCGAGGTTCGAATCCCGGTGAGGGCATTGCTCATTTTACACGTCTTCCGGCTTCGAAAAATCCTAATGACTGTGCAGTGGCAGCCGAATTAAAAATGGTCGTGGATGATGATTCTCCACCACCAGGATTTGGCGATTGGGTCCCCTAATCCCCAGTCGCCCTTTAAAAGGGGGAGTATATAAGGTATTTCTCCCGCCTTATTAGCATGCCTTCGTGGTGTAATGGTCAGCACACTCGGCGTGCATTCGAGAGGTCTAAGGTTCGAGTCCCGGCGAGGGCATTGCTCCTTTTTCATGTCTCTCAGCATCAAAAATCCAAATATCTCTGCAAATTAATATTTATTACCTTACGTAGTTAACCTTTTCGTGTTTTCCTCGTATCTGACAACTTGTAATTTTTTCTGTATATCTGCTTTGTTCTATTTCCAAAAGAAATCCTTCTGTAATTCATGTAGCATCTCTATTACGCCAAAGCTCTTTCCAGCATATTCTAAATATCCACATTACAAATGCCACCTGTTTCCAGCGATAATTTTCGTTTTCTTTTCTTTATTCTTCGAACATTTAACATATGCTTTTCAACCCTCCCCCCCGGGAAGGCAATAATAAAGAAAGAATCGAGATAATTTATTGTACTTGTTGAGGTCTGGATTCCGACGCTCCTGGCTCTAAGATGTACTATACACGAACAGGGCTCCTATTTTTCGTCATCCGGGTAAGTAGTATGGCGGCTAATCTAGCGACGTCGGTTCTATTATTTCCGCTAACGCTTAACGTGTTGAGATTTTTTTTCACCGCTAACTGGACCTCTAAGGTGCCAATATGCTTCAAGTCAACTTGTGCAACCGATGGGATAACTTCTCACTGGTTACACAAGCCACAGTCTGAAAACAGAACAGCCTTGTATGCTCATATCATTTCACTAGAGGTGTCATCACATTCTTAATTTCAACGTGTATTTTATGTAACCCAGAAGTATATCGAGAATTGAAATGTGCATTTTTATTATCTGCAATAATGTGCATTTATATTACATAGCACACACCCTGTCTCCACTTTCGCATTACTCTGTCTTTTGCATTACTCTGTTTATTAGTAGTACAACACCTTAATAATGTCTCTTTGCTGAAAAATTGTACATTCTTCAAGAGTCTTGTTTGCTCATGTTTTTATTATTATTATTATTTATTTGTAAAACAATAATGCTGTCTATACTGTTATCCCAGCCCATGGCTGGGGTTTGGCCTGAAGTAGATCAACTCCGATGAGCAAGTGGAAATCCCGTATGGACAATAACCTTGGTCGGGAGCCTGCTCAGCGGCGAGTAGTATTAGGAGTCTGAAAACAGAGTTAGCCAGTCAGTCGTGCATGTATTTCTTAGTAGAATTACAATAATAGTTTATAGATGTAGTTTCGCGTACATTATGTGGAATCGAAATTTATACACACGGAAGTTTACAAATTTGAAAATGAACTGTTACAGATATTTCCAGTGATAATTTGACAGTTGCAGTTCCGAAAAACATAAATGGGAATTGTTTCTTTACATCTGGATTTGGAACAGAATAACGGAATTGTATTATTAAGTGTTACAATTACTAAAATGTCTTACAGTTATTACAGAAATGGTGTTTACGGTCTTTAACGTTTAAGGTCTTTTCAATCTTAATACGGATTACAATTCACTAGGGTTACAAATGTTGTTGTTTATGCCAATTTGTCTGACGTAGTCAGTCCAAGTCCGCGAAATTCCTCTTGGCAAGAACCGCAGGATTAAGATTGTTGGCAACAACCTTGAGCACTTAACAGGTGACAGTGCGTTTTGGCTCAGTTCTGTCCCCTCCCCCAATTTTGATGGAGAGCACCCCGAGGGACGGGTCTGAGGGTCTCCCATTCCTCTCCCATTCCACCAAACCACACGAGAGAACTTTTCGGCTCACCGCATATTTACAGTGCCGCCATGCCGCACCGACATTATACATTTACAAACATATATGCCTTCTCCGGGATTCGAACCCATATCTCCTCAATGGCCCTTTGAAATTCCTCAGGTGCATTGTAATCTAAGAACTAAAAATCTGAATCTTCCCCACGGCGTTGTAAATGTTGTCAAATATGATGACTCTTCATCAAGCGGTAATTGCCAAAATCCATTCTTGGCATCCAACATGGTAAATATTTTACATCCTTGGAGTTTTGTCATAAGGGCTTCTGCTGTGGGAATTGGATAGTGAGGTCTTTGAATCGCCTCATTGAGTTGCCTTGGATCTAGGCAAATTCTCAAGTTTTTGACGTATTTACCACAACCGTGTTGCTCGTCCATTCTGTTGGTTCATCAGCTTTGGCTATGATGCCAGTCTCAACCATTATGTTTAGCTTCCGCTTTACTTTTTTTGTGCAAAGCAAGTGGTACTTTACGTGGTGCTGCAACATGAGGTGTATAATTTTCTTTTATTTTTACCTTTACTGTGTGATTTAATTTCCCCTCACCAGCAAATACATTTGCAAATTCTTGTATCATTTGCTCTGGTGTCTCTTGACTTTGGTTCTTTTCTTGCTTTACTTGATGCACCTTTTGAATCAGACCCAAGCTCTGGCAAGCCTGAAGGTTCAAAATAGGAGATAAATCCAGAGTGGTTACTAGAAATTTGAGAGTTTTAGTCACTTTTTTAGTTTTACATGTAAGGTAGCACTCACCTGGCATTAATACTTGGTTGTCACTATGATCCAGTACTGGTTGTTTAATTTTCTTAATTATTGGTTTCTCATTCCACTTTAACAGTTAACTCTTAGGTACAATGTTATACTTGGACGGCTGACTACACAGAGTTTTGCACAGTTTTCTTCACATATAATGTATATATGAGCCGATATGATGATAATGTATATACGAAGATATTTCTTCCTTTAGGCAGAGAACCCTGGAGTGCATTCTCATAATCAAAATAATAAATCAAGACTTCATCATGTCTAATTTTCAGCATGTTTAATTCGAGTCCCGGTGAGGGCATTGCACATTTTCCACGTCTCCTGCTTGCAAAATAAATAAATAAATAAATAAAATAAAAATAAAACACTAATGTCTTCATACTCCGTTTCCAACATTAATCCATTTCGAGACGTCATCCTTTACTCTATAGGGATTTATATTTATTTTGAATAACCAGTTTAATTTAATTTTAAGTTCCCTTCCTATAAGGCTTCGTTCTTCTAATTGTCAGTGTCAGAATATTTAAATTTGGTAGAGCGCGTGAATTAAGGCAAATTCTACCAGTGGGAGAAAAGGTTTAAGTATCAAGTTCCAGAAGGGAAAGTTAGAGAATCTCTGTGCTTGTTGTAGCGCGAGCTTCGGCTTAACATTTATTGCTGGTTAAACGTGGCGTAACAGCTATTACCTTGCTGCCACTAAATCGTCAGCCCTGTAGTTTAATTCTACTACTTGTCAATATTTTCAAATTTTGAGTTTAGTTCTTACTGTTTCAGTTTCCGCTCAAACAAAGACGTAGTGTGTTAGCCTCGAGTTGCGTATTATAAATAATTAAAGAGTGCAATAAAGGGTAGTTTTAACCCTTCTTCTGTGCAGTCACTACTCTCCAGATTTCACACAAAAGATATACAAGTAGACCTAACGACTCCTTTGAAACATATATAATAATTATTTGTCAATTAAAGCCGCTTTCACTTTTAATACATAAAACCACATTTTGTACTGAAATGCACATGAGGAAGACAATTAAATGAATCATTACTGATAGGAGATGCCAAAATATCAGAGCTGATAAAATTAGCGAATGGTACTGATTTTCGCTTCACCCTTTTGAATATTACTATATTTTTTCAAATATTTTTAAAATTAATTGTCGGCTTGGTTAACAGAGATTTCGGCTGATAAAACTAAGTTCTGATCTACTTTTATTTCATTCATTTACTTGTATTACTTAAAACTGAATTTTTATTAGTAATGATTTGTTAAGAACTTATATCTTACTTACGAATACAAATCAGTACATGTCTTTTAATTTTAATTTTTGAAATCCTTATGAATTCATTAAAAGATTACAATATGTGGCATAAATGTGAGACGTTTTACAACAATGGCCTTCTACTATGTTTTAATAATTTAAAATTAGGTCACTCTTTTCCTTGACGCTCAATTATGGTATTTAGAATTTATGATAGATTATTTAAGTTTTCTTACTGAAAGCATTAAAGGTGAGTGAAAAGTGATATTTTAAGTAGGCCATTAGAAACTATGAAGATATTATAAGGTATAGTTTGCATAAATATGAAAAAGATGTAAACTATTTTGGATTCACTACATTTAAAAAATGTTGTAAAATTTAATGCAAATGGTACTTGAAATTGATTCTCTATCGCTGCAACATCTGTCATTCGTAAATTAATCATTTTCATAAAAAGACCTCTAACAGGTAAGTTTGGCTTCTTAACTTAGGCTCAAAAAGCTCTATTAGAAAATGATCAGCATAATATGGTGATTTCTTGAAATAGCGCAAAGAGGCAAATTAAAGTTTTAGGCTTCTTAATGAAAATGATTCACAGAGTAAGAAAAAAAAATTAGCTCTAGGAGATCATTTTTCATTTAAAGAAAATATTAAGATAATTAATGAAAAGATTTTTATATAAAAATATATATCTATACAGTAAATCCTTGCCGAGCACGGAGCTACGGAACTCGATTTCTTAATTGTATTATATTAATTGTTAGTACAAAGGGGCAATTTGCCCAGAAGGACTATTAATTTCGTTTGGCATTTTGTGATGGCTCACTATAAATGTCAGTTCACTTTTTAAATTGTTGCCACCAAATATTAGAGTCCTGTATTGTATTTTATGAAATTAAATAATGAAGAATCTGCATAAATGTATGTATGTGATAAAACAACGGTACCTAGAGCTATGATATTTTGAATATTGAATATTTCCACCTGAATATGGGAATCTTGAAGCCCAAATATGAAATTTCGAATTTGTTTTATTATCTACTTCATATTTTGTAAAACTTTAACAAATTTTGATTAACAAACTCAACGATTTCAAAGCGAGCAATGGCAACACTGTACGGGAAAAAAACATTTTTATCTCCAGCGCGCGAGACTGTGTATCGGAAATTCTAAAGATGTGCTCTTTTAAATATTTTGCGATATTGCTGTTGGATTGAATTTTATGGTTTAAGTGCGAAGAGCGTGATATTTAATGAATAAAGGTAACACACAAAAAGTTAAAAAAACACCCCTTTGGGCGTAATATAAAATCTGAAAGCTTTCAGTTTTTTTTTCTAACTTTATTTTATTTTATTTAAATTCATTACGTGAAAGAAAGTGTGGAAGAAAGAAAGCAATCTAATTATCTCGAACTGCTAATTTCGAGGCCTTTATTTCTATTGTACATTGTTCCTCAGAATAAACTCGTTCTTGTTTCTTAATTGGAATGGTTATGTGGAAGACATATCAGAAAATTCAACACTGTGATCCAGATATGTAGATAAAACTTCTTTCTATACATAAAACGGAAAGTTATTTATCTCTTTAATTTATGTCAGATATCAATACAGCATTTTAAAACAAATAATAGATTACAGAAAATGCAACAATCATTTCACGTTTAAAGTTTTCGGTGCACCCGAATGTTCAAAAACTTCTTTCATGCAATAGTAGGTTTTAATATTGAGTTTAGAGATAATCTGAAGCTTCAGCAGTGAATTATAGAAATAACAACACTGAAACGGAAAAAACATTTTTATCTCCAGAGCGCGAGAATGTGTATTGGAAATTCTAAAGCTATGCTCATTTTAAAATTATTTTGCGATGTTGCTGTTGAACTGAATTTTATGCTTTAAGTGCGAGGAACACGATATTTAATAAATAAAGGTAAGACACAAAACGTTAAAAAAACGCCCTTTTGAGCGTAATCTGAAAGCTTTTACATTTTTTTATTTAATGTGTCCAATGCTCCAGTTTTGTTCATACGTAGTTCAGCGTTCATTCATCAACACTGAATGTTTGCTGGCATCAGCTATTGCCAGAATAGGTTTGCTTACATTATACATACTTCCTTAATCTGAATTATATTTAACACATCTTCCCCATAGAAATTTAAACATAACGTAATTTTGCCGTATTTTGAAACTTGCAATTTTGCCCTTACGTACACATATTAATGATATTATCCCCGTACACGGCAAGGGTTTATTGTATATGAATACATATAGGCAATTTCAAGAAAAGTGGTCACAGCTCTTCCTGATTAAAGTCCAAATTCAAATCTTTCCCTTTAAAACAAGAAACCATGCACAACAGAATCAATTATTTATCACTTAACTATTATGCAACAGAAAATCACCAACGAGAACTTATGCAAAATATAATTCCTTAATATAATATCATCATTTCTAAATTATTTTTTTAACATTAGAATAACTAAAATAAAGTTCTTACAGTTAATTTGTAAAAAAATTAAGAAGCAGAAAGAGAGGAAGTTCATTACACTCATTACCCAGTAAAAATTATGCATATGAGAATATTCAAACTAATTCCTTGCTTTTCCTACAGCTAAATTATTGATTAAAACCTTACTGCACAATTCATGCTTAGTATAAAATGCTGAAAAGAAACTATTTGATTTGTTTAATTACATGAAATCACGCTAGGATTATTTGTCTGTGGGAGTGTTCTTCGCAAATGAATATCTAACTGTCTTTGCTAAAAAGAACTACACGTAAAAAAAAGTGAAGTTTTAAATTTATAATCCCTTGTAGTGGTATCCCTTAACCAATGTATAGGCATATTTTAGTGTGACTTTAAAAATCTATAACATAAAGAAAGATGATTGAATTAATTTAAAAATTTTCAAGAAATTATACTTATCTAAAAGATTTGATCAGATGAAAGTAAAAAAAGAAAACGATAAATATTTTGAAAATTTGAATAAAAAATAAAATTCAGGGTATTATAATAACTGTAACTTAACATCGTTTACTTAATAGAAAAACATCTTTTTACACTTTAAAAACTAAAACTTATACAACAAATGATTCCCTTCTTATTTCTAAAATATTCCTTTAACTGATGAGTAATCAAATTAAAATTCGTGTCTTTAATATTTTTTTTTTAAATCCAGTAAGGGGAGTAGAGAGTAATTATTTATAATTTTCTTTTCTAACTTATGAATTATTTATAATTTTCTTTTGTAAGTTAAACGTAACTTAGGTGGGTGGATGTCAAGTTGACAGAAAGTGAACAAGAACTAAAAGCGTTCTTCAGTTTTTCCAAAGATTGCCTGGTCCCATGAGATTAGTACTTTGTTTGATAATAGTTTTAATTTCAGATTTTATTACTGAGAGCAGATCTGTTAATTTTTATGCTAACCAGTTGAAATGCTAACCAGTCGAAATTATGATAAAACTGAAATAGATCTGTTAAAATATGAAATTTGTGTCTTTTTATGTCGCCACAGGCAACGGAAAAAGAGATCCTGGGCCGAAGCCTTATCACTGAGTGACACACACACACATGGCGCACACACTCCATCATACACAGACACACAAAGAAAGGGCATATCGTAGTGTAGAGGCCAAGTACAAAAAATTCGGAAATGCTCTTGAGGTTTCTGTCGATCATCATTGAAAGAGGTTGGCAGAGAAGAATGGAGTTATGTTATTCACAGCCAGAAAACAAGAAGGGTTTGAGAGCAATCACTGACACCTACGGATCAAGAATAGAGAGGCTATGGGAT
>KK121530.1:30197-42155 GCA_000611955.2 Stegodyphus mimosarum
AATGTCGGGAGTGGGCTAAAGCAACTTTACATAATTAAACTAATAACAAGCCTACTCAAGTATACAAATATACTAGGGTTAGTACTCAAATATACAATGTTAGCATTCTTTCTATCTCATTATCAGTTTGGGAAACCATAGCTCTGTATTTTTGGTGTATTTGGATAAATTTAGTAGTGTACATATCGGCGAGTAAATTGCAAATATTGTAAATTTGGATGAACTCAAGTATCGTAGATATAGGTCCATGATCTAAAAGCTTTAGGTTTTGGAATCAAAGGTTTGCTACCAGACGGCGAGTATTTCGCTACAATCGCTAATACTTGAAGAAATATTCAATGGGGGAACTTTGGGAGTTTCATTTAAAATATTTCTTCCCTCAATATGGGTTGTTTCACGTATGCTGAAGTTGTCAGTAGCTATTTGGTTTTGTATGCATTTGGAAATTATCTTTAGTATGCATATAAAATAATACAAAATCATATACTATATATACGTATATATATATATATATATATATATGAGTTTTTCGCACTTATCCAGTAATTTAAGAAGTGTTGTGTATTTGATACCTAGATTTTCTGTCATTTTGGATCCGTTTATGATTTTGTATTATTTTAAATTTGCTATAATGCCCTTACTGCCTTTACATGTTTAACTTCATTTTCCTTTATATGCTCCCCATTTCGACTGCTCACCTTACATGTTTCGTCTGTAAGAGAAGTGTTATGTGACAGCGGTATTTT
Source organism: Stegodyphus mimosarum (assembly GCA_000611955.2). NCBI lineage: Eukaryota > Metazoa > Arthropoda > Arachnida > Araneae > Eresidae > Stegodyphus > Stegodyphus mimosarum. The sequence goes on from KK121530.1 coordinate 30,944, forward strand.
TATGCTTAGAACATTTGCCATTTTAGGGACTTTTCCTCAGCATTTAGAAGCACTTCTGTTACTTTGCAGTAAATTCGAAAGTAACTATTACTCGGTGGAGGTAAGTCACCACATGTTTGCCCCACTCGAAGAAGCTAGATACTAATACTGGCTAGTTTTAGAAAAAATTAACCTGTCACTGATAAAAAAAAGGGGGGTGATGCGTTTCGTTTGATTTGCGTATTTTGAATCTTTCTTGACTGCGAGATTAATATCATGTTACATTTTAAAATATTACAGCATTTCTAATTATTTGAATTGAAATCTAAAATAAAATTTCGCAAACGAAAAGATCATGCTGAAGACTTCCTAAGCATTCAATTAAATTCGTACATTCATAACAGAAACGTGGCAACATAAACATATTTGCCAGTTCCTATAATACGAAGTTTTTGTTACGATATTATTTGCGGTGAAGCTTCTAAATGTTTTTGAGCAAATAGTGTTTTAAGCATGCCTTCAGCATCCGCAAAGCTCGAAAAACAAGTGTCAACTGACGCATTAGATCCTATGAAGCAAGTGCTTACAATTGTAGAAAAAAAAGTTAGAAATTTAGAAAAACGGAAAGTTAGTATGGGGCGTCCTTTGTCGTGTAGCTTGTAAATTTTTCTAATTAATATGTAACATTTTGTTACATGTTTATCATTTTAAAAATCTAAATGCTTTTGTTGCGCAGTAACAGAAGTATTCTTATACGGTTGTATTTCCTTATACTAAGTATTTATGTGTTACGTTGACGTCTGGAATCTAATTGCAGATTATCCAGATTTGTAGATGAATTTTGCAGAAATCTTTAGCGATATTTGTAGATTCATTTCTCTGGAAGAAAGTTTAAATTAAATATTCATTAAATTAAAATTTGAAAGATCTCTTTTAGAAAGTTATTAGCCCTAGTAACTAGTTTTTTTTTTTTCGTACATAAGCATTAAATGCAGACTGGAAGTAAAGAAACAGACAAATTTGCGTATCAATAAATTGGTTCAGTTATCATGAACTCGTGTTATATAGGCATTGTAGTATATATTTTGACAATAAGTGTTTATGAATTTATTTCAGATTGGCATTTATTTCATAGAAATTGTGTTATTTTCTGTAAAACTAACATTATTCTGAATTGAATTTTGCCTAAAATAAAATTTTAAATAGTTCTACTCTTCCATATAGTATTGAACAGCATGATTATAATTTTATAAATGTATGACTAGCTGGTAAAAATTCACGAAATTCAGTGTGTTGCAAATATATATAGTAAAATTAGATGTTCAACCCCCAGAATTTTGGTTTGAAGTTAAAATGTCAAGAGAGTTAACTTAATAGAGTTTTGCAGTTAAATAGTTTTAAAATTCTTATATTGTTGTATTTGTGAGCTAAAGTCATAATGGATGTGCATCTTTTCAAGTTTTAGGTGAAAGTCTCAGGTTCATGAACATTATTTTTGAGAATGTGATTTTAATCGATATGTACTTGATCATAGTTTGAGATCTAATGCTCTTACAATGGTAGAATCACCAGATATATTCAGTTGTCCTTGCAGTATTCTTCTAGTTTTTTTATGTCCTGTTTACATTGTGCAGAACATTTTAAATAAAATTTCTTAACATAATTTTAATTCATTCATGCCCTCTTCATTTAGTAAATTATTTGAACTGTATCTCCTTCCATTTCTTAGAAGAGATGCATGATGCATGATCTGTGCTTTCTTTGTCTGATAGAAGTTTATGGTCTAAAGTATAAATTAAATGAGGAGTTTTTTTTTATTTAATGAGGGAAAAAAAATCTCATTAGAACTAGAATGCAGGATTTTCAGCTGAAAATGTAAAATGAGAATAGTATTTATTCCAGTGTAGCCAAATAATGCAGGGTGATTGTGGTCTAGATTTTTTACTTTCTCATCCAGAATTTCTAGATTTGGGAAGTATAGTATCTTTCCTAAATTTAGGAAGTAGTATCTTTCCTAAATTTAGTTTCAGAACTAATATATTGTTCAGATAGTGTAAAAATAAAAATTTTAGATCGTATAAAGTTTCAAGACTTGGTAATTATAAAAAAAGTATAAAGTCCCAGGCTCAGTAAGAGGCCAAACTTCTTATATGAGCAAACTTATGAAATTTCTGTTATACAAAAAATATTTTTGTTGTTTGTATTGTGTAGGGGGGGACTGATATTTGTGCTTATGTAGTCAGGCTAAAAGAAGATAGAAAACTGATTTAATCTGTTTTAATTCGTATTCATGGACATGGTATTGAAAGTTCATTGATTTATATGAGTGGTATTATGATAGAATGTAGAACATCCTCGAACACGGATAGCCTAGATGTTACACAGATTATGAAATATTCTTAAAATATTCAGCTTTTGGATTAGAAATCTCTCTGAAGACTGTGTTGGTAAAGGTGCTAGAAATAAATTACTGAATTATTGGATGGCTTATTGAAATTCTTTACAGTCTATAAACCATTCTGGTCTTTCTAACATGTTCTTAGCTCCAACACCTGTTACTGTGCATACTGTAAGTTCTAATCTAGCGTCATCATCTATAGCAAAATGTTGTTGGCAAAGAAAAATTTAAATGCAGCAGTTCTCAGAACTTATCATCTCTTTCCTGTAAAGGAAATTAAAGTTAGCTGCTATTTTTAAAAATGTTAAAAGACCAAAATAGGTGATTCAAATAATGTAGTGAAATGTAAATTAATTTTAGTACTTATGTATGATCCCATTGAGTGGAAAATTTGGCTACCAAGAAGCCATGAAAGTTGGCGAAAATCCTACCAAAGTTGCAGCAAATGTTCATATGGAATTTGAAGAACTGATGCCTCTTTATTTAATAAACAATCAGACTTCAACCTGCTTCATTTTCGCCAATTTTAAAACCTTTTCATCAATTTGTACTATTTTGTAAAGCCCTTCAATTTTACCAGAATCTCTGTTTACAATGCTATGAATATAAATTTCCTGGAAGTAACTGCTCCAGTTTATTACTGTTTTGTCGGCCATATTAAAGTGACCAGAACATGTCCATTATGACACACTTTTTTGAAAGTTGGAGCTCTAAGTTTGAAAATAAACCTCCTGGTTCTGTAGGAGACAGGCTCTAAAATGCAATAATTTTTTTTTATTGCAATAAAAGAAATGTTAATTTATATTCTTGTTCATAAAAACAAAAGGTTGTTATCAGGAATGAATTGTGTTGCATCAGACGAAAGCACAATGTTATGATTGTGTTATTATGTAACATTTATCCATAATTGGCACTAAATTGTGCTGCTTGGCGACAGTCTCACAGTTCATGGCATAATGTATAAGTACTTTAATAAATAAAAAAAATATATATATAAACTTTTTGTTGTGCTTATGAAATTGTTTGAAAATATGTACATATTATATATATATGTATTTTACATTAATATTCTGAATTATTTAAATTTATGTTGGATTTTTACTTTATGATAGTTTCCAGGATTTTTTAAATGGCATTGCAATCATCTCTGATAGTGTAAAATATATGGTGATGGTCTGGTATTATTAATTGAAAATCACTTAGTACTTCCTGTTATTAAGTGTTAAGTATATTTTTAACTTTTTAAATTGTAGTGTTTCATAGAAATATTTTTATTATATAATTTTTGTATACATAAAATTGTAATTCTATACTGTCAAAAGTTAAAGCTCTGTAACTCTATTCGTCTGAATAAATTTGAATTAGATTGATTTCCTTCATTTCTTAGCCTCAAGAAAGTAGTTATAGCCAGGGCTGTGGAGTCGGAATCGGAGTTGGGTAGATTTTTTGGTAAAAGGAGTCCAATTTTTGTTGGACAGTTTCAATTTGAAATGAAATTAAAGTGAATTGAAAAAAAATTTAATGACAGACTGAGTTATTTTTTTTTATTTATGGACGATATGCCCAGCAGTGCAATGGGAAAGTACATATTTGATGATAAAGAGGTTGTTAGAATTAAGAACTTTTTCGGAAGATGTAGATAACCCTAATGTCTCACTGACAGAAAGACTGTGAAATGATCTTGCAGAATTGGAAGTTCTTCTTTCTACGCCGTATATAACCACAGAAAAACTACAATCTGAAGAATTAACAGGAGGCTTATTTCTATGAAAATAGACAAATGTTATGTTTATTCTTTCTAAAATTCGGTGGCTTATTGCAGAAGGAATCTTTTCCTCGGAAAGAAAAGAGAAACTAGTTTGCTAGACAAATGAGATTTTGCTGGGTTCAATATATGTAGATCCAAAACGGCGAATTTTGGTGGAAGTCGAACAAATTAAAAAGGCAAAGAAACCCATCTATGAACTTTTACTAAGAATGAAATTATTCTCAGAACAACTGGAGTATTCAAATCAAGACAGACTGTAGACATTGCAACTGCGTCTCTATCATCATCTTCCATTGATGAATTAGATTTTGAGAAATATTTGGATAATATTGAAAAAGCTAAGGCAAGGCGAATTAAAGTAAAGAACGAAGACCCTTTTGATAAAAAAATAAAAACAAGATTTCTACACAGCCCTTGAAGAAATAGAGAAATATTATCACTCTAACAAGATACCTCATACACAAATCTATCCTGAAAAGTTAATAGCTCCAACAGCAACAACTTTTCCTACTACTGAAATTAGTGTGGAAAGACTGTTTTCAGCTCTGAAGTTTATCAAATCGGACCTACTATCCTTTATCAAAGAAGAATGTGCTGAAGCTGTACTGTTTCTTAGAAATTACTAATGGCAGTTTCTCCATTTCATAATGAATGCTAATTAAAAAAAAAATCTGTTATGCTATCAATTTTTTTTCTGTAGCATCTATTACTTCTTTTTTATTTAAAAAAATAAACTGTAACACATGTGTATATGTTTATATATATCTGAAGGAGTTTGAGTTTTTAAAATTCCAGGAGCCGAAGCCCGTGTCTGTCATTTTCTGTACCGAGTCCACAGCCCTGGTTATAGCAGTATAAAGTATGTAGTATAGTATTACAGCTTTTGATATTCTATTAAATTGTTTTGTCTGTTTCTCTCATTCTTTTCTTATTTTATGAAGATTTTTTTTTTCTATAATTATTCTGTGAATGCTTCTAAATAGGACATTTGATTTTCTTTGTCATTCAACTACGGTTATTACTGTTAATGGCTGGGTCTTCTGCTGATATTATTGAAGTCTTTGAATGGGATTTAATTACAGGTTTATGATAACAAAAGTAAACTATGAAACAGAATTTTTAACATTGCAATTAATGAGCCACAAGCATAACACTCCAATCCGTCTGTCATGAGAACTATTCTATTCAGTATGTGTAACTGAAAGCAGTGACTATAGTAACATGATTTATATACTTCAAGTAGTCATATGAATGTTTTATTATTTTATTTTGGTGAATATTGGCTATGGGAAAGATAAAGTCATGCTATAATGGGTATTGTATTAACAGAAAAAATCAAAGAAGAATGTAGTACAGTTTATCATTAAGTGCAATCAAGACAGTAAACTTCAATACAATTTTTCAAAATACTTCCTTTGAAAAATAGGTTAAAGCTCATTCCTATGACAAAAGACAGTTATAGACATTTTATCAAAAGATGTTTTTGTGGTTGATGGATTCAGCCAAAAATATTAATGGCATGTTACAATGCTGTGTGTATAATAGTAGTTTTAAATACTGTCTTACAAATATGTGCAAAAAGTCATTAGTATTTTTATTTGTATTTAGGGCAAGTTAGATTCTTATAGACATGATTCTGCAAATGGAAAAGAATTAAATGAGGACCAGAAAGTAAGATTTTTCATTTTTATTCTATTTTTCCTTTGATAAAATATCCTAAAATATGCCATTTGAAAAAAAATTGGAGTACTTATGAGAATCCTGTAGATTAATAACATTTGAAATAATAACGTACTTTCAGGTAATCTATATTTTTCATAATAATGTGCTTGCTTTAATTATTGTTTTAATTTTTAACCAAAGAATTTACATAATTTATAAGCAGGTATCATACCACTCCTATTTCAATTATTATGTACGTATTAATCGATCAACTGTCAGCTTCTGTATGAGAATTCTTAGAGGCTTGTGTGGCTAAGGTTCTTTTCCAGTCTTTGCTCGCATAGAAATTTTATGCTTGTACATTTAATTTGTTCTAATGCTGCCTGAATTTATTTATATATGCTACTTGTTATTAAAATCAAACATTTTATTTAAAATTTTCCCAAATACAGTACATCAGCTTATTATGCTGAGACTAAATCAAACCACATTAAAACCACTCCTGTAACATATCACTACCTATCGGGATGTTTTCAAACCTCACAGCTGTATCAATAATTATCTTTATAACTTAGTCTATTTTCCCTATTCCCATTGAAGAATAAAGAAAGCATTGCTTTCTCTATCATTTTGAACTTGCGTTTCTTTTTTTGTGCAGCAAAACTGCTTTACTTCCTAAAACTTGTTTTCTCAACAAGTTTGGCCCACCAGCGGCCGAGCGGTAAAGACGCTGAACACTGGTAGTTCGGTCTGAGGTTCGAATCCCGCGAACGGGCTGGCTGCATGAGCGTTTTTGTGGTTTTCCCCATGTGTAACGTATATACGAACCAGTTTCCCTTAGAAAGTCCTCCACGAAGGCATCCCTCCCTTTAGGCATATAGCCCTCGTGTGCTTTGCCATAATTGAATAACCTAACCTAACCCCAACAAGTTTGAATGGGATGAGATGAGCATATAATGTGAATTCTCTGGTTCTTTGTCTGATCACATGCAATATAAAGCATCCTAAGCACTTCTGATGTGTGAATTGCCTTGTAACCTTCCAAATAGTTAAGAGTTTAGCCAGAAAATTTTCAAATTACCAAAAAGCTGATGAGAAAGTGGTATTTTTTTTAGTGTAATTTCAGAGTACCCTTGTCATTTTGTATGCTGATGCTTTTTCTTCCTATATACTTCTTTAATGGCTTGGGCACATTTAAGATGCACATTTATGTACTGATTTGAAAGTATTAGATATGTATCATTGAATGTGTGTATTAGAGTTGTGCCATGATTCACTTTACTGAATGAGTGAATGCTGATTTGTCAAAAAGGAGCAGTATCTTTTTTAGAGTTCACTGCACCCAAAACTACTATTTTATAGGGAAGAAAAGAATACATATCATTTCATGTTAGTTTTTTTTTATTATTTTTTATTTTCTTACTTTTTCAAAAACTTTTTATTCTCGAATTTTTTTTTTTTTGTTAGTTTTATGTAGAAAGGAGATATTAAGAAACCTGTAAACTACAATTTAGATGAATTAGTCCAGGGTTCAATTCAATTTTTCTAATCTCACTGCTTGTTACATTTTTTGTACTCTTTGCTCCATCCTTGCTCAAAATTCATGATTCAGTCCCCATTCCCAATCTTATTCTTTATTTTAGTGAGTAGTGAGTTATTAAAAAAAATTCAGTTTAGTGAGTAAATGGTTCTCATCTCATCACATGAAAGAGGAGTTTTGCCTACCTGTAGTATATGCATTCGCAATTCATGTACAGTTCATGTGTAAGTATGCAGAGAGTTAAGGAAGAAAATTCTCAGAATTTTGCTTGTTGTTGCAATGCCTTAATATTGCATGTCCTAACTATATAAGCATGTTCTAAGTAACAGGATTACTGTTTTATATAATGTATTAATTATTTCAGTTTAAAAATGGGATTATTATTAAAGTAAATTGATTATAAAGTATAGTTTATTTAGGTATATATTATTTAAGTAGGATTCTTATGATTTTTTTCTGTTTTTTAAAATATAAATTTAGTTAAGAAATAATTCAAATTCAGTTAAATTTTTAAGCATTTAATGTTTTGCATGTAATTTTTTATTCTATTAAACTGAAACTTTATTTATTTATTTTTATTTATTTATTTATTTTTGTAATATGACTTAGAAAGAGATTTAAAACAAGGATTTAAAAGTAAAAGCAGATATACATAATAGATATAAAAAATAATAATTAAAATAATCTGCATTTGTTTTGGCCCAGAAAGACTTCTTTAAACATTCTTTCAGTTAAAAGATGGAAACTGGTAAAACGGTTGAATATCAAATGTTATGGTTAGGTTATTTTATAAGGTATTTTCTCCCTCTTTTTCCTCATGCCTTTGTGGTGTAACTGGAAACACACTCAATGTGTACTCGAGAGGTCCGGGGTTAGAGTCCCGGTGAGGACATTGCACATTTTTCACATCTCCAGCTTTAAAAAAAAAAAAAACCTTATGACTCAGCTGTGGCATCCAAACTAAAAGGTGGTGGATGTTAATTCTTTGTCACGAGGATTTGGTGATTGGGTCCCTTCATCTCAGTTGTGTTTAAGGGGAAGTATATAAGTTATTTTCTTCCTCATTTCTGCATGCCTTCCTGGTGTAACTAACTGGAAGCACATTTGATGTATATTTGAGAGGTCCAGGATTTGAGTTCCGGCAAGGGCACTGCACATTTTTTACATCTCCTGCTTCAAAAAAAAAAAAAAAAAACTTAATGACTGTACAACTTGAATGTGGCAAAGCCATGACATCTGTCTGCCTATCAAATCGCTATGAACTAGAAGCATCATTAATATGATAGTTTAAACAAGCAAACCTAAGGAGCAGTTTTAATCTTAAAACTTCATAATTATCATTCTTGGAAGTTTAAAGGAATGCAAAGTTGAAGTTCAAAAGTTGAACATCATATTTCTATAAATATGATGATTTAAACAAGCAAGAATAAGGGACATTTCAAAACATAAACTTCCAAAAAGAGAAACAAACCAAAGAAATGACAAGAATACTCAGTTTTGAAGATTTTAGCTAACAGCTAGGGTGAGTAATTTGAAGAAATTAAAATAAGAATTTGAATAATTTGATTTTAGCTAACAGCTAGGTTGAATAATTAAAGATATAAATGTTAATTTAATCAAAAATTCCAATGAAACGTTTTTTCAGTAAGAATGCAATAATTAATTGAAAGTTTAAAAAACCATTTATAACCATATTTCCTATTCTAAAGGCATATTTTATTTTGATGAAATCAGACTTTTTTCCCTCTTCTACCTGAAAAATTTTACCTCTCCATTCTTCAAACTGTGCCAGCAAGGAAACTGTTCCGTAATTGCTATAATTTCTCCAATATGACTAACAAAATACTTCAAATAGATAGAATTATATTAAAAAAGCAAATGAAATGAATTAACAATGAATGTAACAGAATTATGTTTTATCTTTTTTATTCAAGATAAGAACAACTTGTTTTACTCAACTGTAAACAAAAAGCTTTTTTTTTTCTTAGTTAATCAGCCATGATACTGAAATGTGTGGTGTCAAGTGCTTTAAAATTCTAAATTAAAATTTTTAAATCTTTTCTGGTGAATAAATTTAAAGCCATGAATAGTTTTGGAAGTTTGTGAAAGAGCAAGAAATTTTCAAGGGGAGTAGTTTTGCATAAAAGTATTATGTTTGTATATTTCTGTGCTTATATTTTTTATTTAGATTGACTAGTGTTAATGTGAGCAAAAAATGCCAATTACAAATTAAATATCTCTCCACTTGATTTTTATTATTTCCAATTAAATATTATAAGTTTCAATTATTTTGGTCATACTGTTGTATAAATTTCATGTTAACATTTATTTGGTGATATCTTTTTTAAAATTAAATTCCTTTTTTAACTGTAAAAATGGGGGAGTGGGAAATATCATTCTTTATGAATAACTAAGACTTTTTTTTTTTTAAATAGAAAGCTGTAGCGAAGTATGATCAAGTTGTTGAAATTTTAGAGTTTGCAAAAGAGTTACAGAAGCAGTTTCAAACTTTAATACAAGAGGTTTGTATCATGTATATAAATTGATAATTATTTGTTTGTTAAATAACCAAAAAAAAAAAAAAAATGATAGGAAGTAAGGAGCGTAAAATATTTTTTAATTGAAGTATGAAATATGGGCATAGTTGTTAGCTTTTTTTGTGGATTTTGATGTGAGAGAGGAAATTGAACCTTCTGGAATTAAATTATTGGATTTCAAAGTGATATAACTACTCTGTGATTGATAAGTTATTTGTTCATTATAATTGAGCCAAACTTCAAATGAAAAGTGTTAGTGTTTTGTGTATGGTAATTAGAAAGATGAAATTTTTTTATTTAAATTTCTATTTCATTTGTAAATTAGATATGACAGGTACTTAATTCATTAGATGCTTTTGCAAAAAATTATTTGCCTGTGCTCTAATCATTAACAAAAATTGAATTTTTGTTATTTTATGCATGTTTGAGAATATATTAGAGTAAAAGTGAGAGAAAGTAAATACCACCTTTAAAAATCATAAAAAAAAAAAAAAATGCTAAACTTTTAAATTGTTGTATTATTTTTAAGGGAAAAAAAAATTGTCATTTATAGTGGAACAAAGTAGATCTGCATACAGTATTTTATTGTCTCATTCAGATCGCATATATGTTTGTTTCAAAGTCCATTTAAGAAGAAGATTTTATTGTTTTGTTGCTAGAAGAGTCGGGTTTCATCTGGAAAAAACATGTTTCTTTCAGAACTGTGGAGAAATGAATAACATTGAGCTCTTTTCATTGAAAGTGTTTAATTTATTTTAAAATGTTTTATTATTTCTGCAGTAAAATTTGAAGAAATTAAATAATTTTCTTTGAAGAATTCAGTCAAAACTCTTGTTCATTTATATAGAACTCTTGTTCATTTATTGATGATATTTCAGTTATTTTTTCCCTCTCAAACATGTTGGCTTGATAAAAAAAATATCATTACAATTTAAAATTTTATAAAGAAATTAGAAATGTTTTGATTTCTATATTTGAATAATTATTTTTATGAATGCATACATATTTATATTACATTTACCAAAGAAGGTCATTGCAGTCATGCAAATGTAGCTGAATATGCATGCAATGGAAGTATTTCAATTTTATGAGTAGTATAGTAAAGTAAAATATGAATAAGCTGTAAATTAGTGTGGAAGAATAAATATTAATATGAAAAAACAAAAAAGTAATTGTCTTCTGGCCAATTTTCTCTAGCATGGAAGAAACTTGTAAAACCCGAATTTTACTTTGCTTTGATGCTGTTCACAATGTCATTTCTGAAATTTTGCATGAAGTATTAGTATTTTGCATGAAGTGCATGCATAGTTAAGATTGAAGTTCAGCAG
>KK121530.1:42240-102140 GCA_000611955.2 Stegodyphus mimosarum
ATTTCCTCCTTTCCTGAACATATTAAAAAATTACAAAATAGCTTATTATATGCAGTAACAAGAAAATGTTATTTTTGTTAAATTCTTTTCTAATGATGTAATTCAATTTTGTAATTTGACTTCTTTTTAAAATTTGGTTTTGTTTTCTATATTTTCTAAATAATTATTTTGCTATTTTTCCAACTGATATGAACTAAAATTTAGTTCCAGAATCTGTCTCAGTTCATGCATGTGAAAGCAGATATTATAGCAAGAAGACAGAAATACATATATTACTAAAAAAAGTTATTACTTGCATGCATATGTTTCTAGTGTCTAGTTGAATTATATAGAAAATGAAAATATATTAATCAAATGTGGATATAATAAAATAAATATGAAATAGGTTCAAAAATTAATTTTGACCTCTCTAGCGGAAGTGGTATTTTCCTGCATTTTTTTTTTCTGCACTAGAAGAATTAATTGCCACACTAACCTTAATTGCTACACTGTATGTGCTGAATAATCGGGATTAATTATGGTTGAAGAGAGATTTCTAAGAGTTTTTTTATAATCCATTTATTTTATTTAATAAAAAGACTGTTGACAAACATATTTTATGGTCATTATAAAATATTTCCATATAATTTAGGAAATGAAACTGTAAGCAAAATATCTATTAATTCTTGAGTTTAAGCAAAGTATTTGTTGACTTGGTAAATGAAGTGTGTGTTGACTCTTGACTCATAAATTGAGTTCATTCAGATCTTTAGAATTTTTGCATATTTTTTTCTCCCTTTCCTTTTGTTGTCCTTTTGTATGTGCAGACAAGATACTTTATTCCAAAACAGATTGTAAAATGAATTCTTTTATGACGTTGGTACGCATCTTGCATAACTGAAGGATGATTAGCTGTAGAACATAATTTTGTATATGGGACTGCTGTAATATCTAATTATGCATGCCTCTTGTTTATTGCAGTCTGGCTGGATATATATATACTTTCAGCCTTTATGTTTGCAATCGTTGGTCATACTCATATACTTCCTGTTACAGAAGTATTTTGAATGATAAAAATACTCATGTTTCAACAATGTGAAATTAAAAAAAAAAAAAAAAAAAAAAAAGAACATTTAATGAAGTGTAACTTTTAATGCGGTCTTCCAGTTCTTATATTTGAGAAAGTTTTGTACTGGTTATGAAAACATAAATATATAAGTAGTTTGACTCACATGACAAAAATTGATCGTGGTATTTAATTTCAAAATTTGCAATTTTTTCTGCCCTTTTTAATTTGCCTTGAAGGATCGGGGAATTAAGTTAGAATAATTCAAGGGAATAAGTTTAAATGAAAGGCAAAAAATGCTTATAATGTAATAGGCTGTACAAGGACGTCATGTGGATGTCCATGCAAATTTTTCTTTTTCAATAATGGCTCCTTCTACTCTGATTAGGATGCAAAGTCATATTTTTATGTTATAAAGCAATATATGTTATAAATTTTAAAATGATGCTTAATGTTCGTAGATGATACTTATATTCATTTATTATTTTGGTTTAGTACACTAAAGCTCAGAAGAAAGCTGCAAAACGAGAACAGCTGGAGCGCCAACAGTTAGAGCTACAAAGGATAAAAGAAATCATGGTTTATCAGGATCTACTTAACAGTATGGGTGGTGAGGATGTTAGGCAAGATTTTTTAAATGGAAACAATGGTGCTGTTGTAAGTATTTGCAGGAATGGGGAAAAAATACTTTAATTTTACAGATTTTGCTTTTTGTCTTATATTCAAGTTAAAAAAATAGGAATAAAATATTATTTTCTAATCAGTATTCATGTTCAGTTACAAGTCAACAATAAAACAGTTATAGTTTAAAAATAAAATGTATGTCATATTGTCTTAAAGTACTATTATGATTAATTTATATTTTAATCAAATGTAAAAATCTACTGTAACGTGGTAATTTGTAAGAAAAAATTGAAAAGTAATGCACTCTTAATTTTTTTCTCCCAAAATTGAGTAGGTAAAGCAAAATATATTCACAGTAAATCTGTGTGTCTTTGCGACTTTTCAGTATAAGAACCGAGATTTTCAAGACATTTCTTTATCATGCTACCAATTGAAGTATGCCATATTTATCAGAGTTCATTTTCTGATTATGTGTAGTGATGGTTGGATTTCTTCAGTTCACATGGCTTATCCTATATCTCTTCAAAGTACATAGAGCACACAAATTTCATTTAGAATTTTCCAGTTAGTCTTGAGGGGGAAAAAAAGAGGGGTGGGACTATAATTCATTGATGTACTTGACACTAAAAATCGCAATATTTTTATGCTTTAATTGAGTGACTTTTTTCCTGTAATTTACATGTAGTAGATATGTCTTGAGAGTTTCCATTCTCATGTTGAAGAATATGTAAGACTTGTGGTTGCATTGCATACATATAGTCTAAAGGCCGTCTATATATACATATATAGCCTGTTTCGTTAACTTTTGGTTTGAGGAATAGTATGTATTACTTTTTTATCCTTTTTCCTATATTATTTTAACTAATCCTAATTTGCGATACTTAAAACATCTTAAAGGAAAAAAAATCAGTTTTCTTTTTTAATTTGATTTTAATTTTTTTTCTTTTATTTATAATGTGAATACTAAAATATAATTTTAATTTAATAGTTTTGCATGAAAATTATTAAATTCTTTTAAAATACTTTTGTATGATCTTTGTTTCACTAATTTCTAAGCTATGTGCATTTTGTAATAATTGAATTTTTCTTGAAGATTTGTAAGTTTAAAAGAAAAATATTTGCAGAAATTAACTGAGGAAGAATTGAATAGTCTTGATGAATTGTACAAAGCTATATGTCCTGAACGAGAAGCAGATTCTGAAAATAGTTCTAATTTTGATCAAGTGCTTTCTGCAGCAGCAGAACATGTTCAAGCTCTGCTAGATGCTAAGAACAAAGAAGTGTTTGGAACTACATGTATCCTTTAAAAATTAACTTTTTATGAGGCCAGAAATTTGCATACGTTTAGCATTTAATATAAAAATTTGCAGTCAAGTTCTCTAAATATTTATTTTGTATGTCTGCCTTAAGCGTGGAGAAGTAATAGAAAAATAACCTGTTCATGATGAAAGGGGCAGATGCACACCTACTGCTTGGGCCAGGTGTTTCTTTCGCAAGCTTCTCTCTGGGGCTCAATGGTTTCTCGCTATTAAGCTTAAATCCATGAAATTACAGAAAGATGAATGTGTTGTTTAATAGTGTTCTGTAGAGTATGTATGCTTTGTATATTTTTTATTTACATACTTCATATACTTTTTTTAAAATAGTTTTATTTTGCACATTATCCAGTGTTTACTTACTTGTTTGTGACTTTTGGTATTACACATCTGACAGCTAAACATTTTACTTCAAATTCAGTTCATTTTTAGTGTGATAAAGCAGGGATCTACACACTGTACTGTATTACAGTTCTTGCATTCCTAATAGCTCATTTGCCTTTTTTGAAAAATTTTTGCAGGAGTGTGAACAAATGAAGTATCCCATCACACTTTCTTAGAACTTTAATTTGAACAAAGCACTTCATATCTATTTTTGAAAGCAGTTTAGGTTATTTTTCTGGAAAATCAGCATTTGATCAATTTTAATTTTAGACAGCAGAAAAAGTTTCAATCATTCCTTTCCTTTGATGCTGTTCCAAGTCTAGTTCATCCGCCAGTGATGGAGACATGGAAAAACATTCAATATATAAATGATACCTTTGACCAGAAAGTTCTTCAAGTAGAGATTTGACAACTCTTTCCACATGTAATCTGAAGTTTTTTTTAACTCTGTTTCTTTTCCCGTACAAATGATAAAATTGTAGCTATAACCTGATTTAAATTGACATAAATTGTTAAAAATTTTCCACACTTTCACATTGTAACACTTCAAATAGAAACATTTTACGTACCCAAGGGGCAATTCTGAATTGGAAACTGGCCTTTGTGAGCCATCTGTGTCTCATTTCAAGTAGAAAGTCAAATCTACATGTATCTCTTTCGTGCTGGCACGTCTGTGTGACAGTTGGTGGGAAGGAATTAAGAAGATAGTGATGCTGGAGCTAAAGTATAAAGTCTAGTCATGGCCAGTTGATATATTTTCTTATTTTTAGTGTAGCATTCTTGAAGTGAACACAGTTAACTTATTTGTTGAATTACTCATGCCAACTGTACAATATGCATGTCCAGCATTCTTCAATATGCATGGCCAACATTCTTCAATAATTATTAGCATGTTTTCCCCTTATTTACAGTATTACAGTAGGAAAAAGAAGAGGCAAATCCATATCTTGTTTTGCCTGTAATATTTATTCAAATCAGCTGGCCTTCTCAGTAAAACCAGGAGATTCCTCATTGTTCATTACATCTCATGTTTTTTAATTTATCTCAATTTAGATCATCTTTTTCAAATTCAATTTTAGAAAGAACTATTGATTATTAAAAGAAACATCAAATATTTTGAAAAGTTTTTAAAAAAACTAAGCTAATCATATTGCCATTTTTTAATGAAATTAAGATTGTGATAACATAATCTTAAATTAAGATAACATTGTCATCTCGTATAAAAACTTACATTGTGAAAATTTTATTTCCTATCTTCAGTATTCATCACAATTTTTATGATTAATTGCATTCACTTTTTAATTGTTTAAATTCATTATAGATTATATAACTATTTTATGAAAGCTTAACTAACTTATAGCTGCACCAGTGGTCGAATGGTAAGACTACTGAATATTGGTAGGTAGCCCCAGGTTCAAACCCAGGTGAATGGGCTGTCTGCATGGCTAGTTTTGTGGTTTTCCTCATTTGTATTGTGAATATGAGCTATTTTCTCTTAGAAAGTCTTTCATGAAGTGCCTCTCAAGAGCTCATCACTATTTGTGAGTGTGGGTGTGGTAGTCCGGAGTGCCCTAGTCCTTCAAGAGATCACCTTCTTGGTGCGAGGGCCTCATGATCCTGGAGCCCTAGTGCATTTTTCCTGCATTTTTTTTTTGGCCTCTCCTTATCTGTTCTGTTTCCATTTCTTCCAGCCTCATGGTTTTCCTTTTTGGAGGTGTTTCTTTTTCTTTGCACGAAGTGAGATTCTGTTACTTTCCTTAGTTTATAATTTCTCATTGAGAGAAAACTGTGTAGGCATTTGTCATTTGTTGTGACCTGTAAGACTCTAGAAGGAGAGTCTTGGTAGTTGAAGGGCGAACTGCTGTCCTCAACATGCTACTTTAGCCTCTGCATCAGATTGAAATGGTAGTCACTTAGCTGTCCCCGCTATTGTCAATCAGCTACTCATTTGCCCTTATGGTCAACGGCTTGGAGATAGCGTTCTGGAATTTCTGTTTTCAGGAAAGCTGACTGGGAGTCTTCAGATTGTGTAATGACCCAGTTAACCCTGGCACGGGACTCTGCATCCCCTTAAAGTCCAACAAGGGGATGCAGAGTCTTGTTGGGTCCAATCTTTTATTTCTTTCAAATATGGCCTCTAACACTTAAACAAATGTTGAAAACATTTTTTTTCTCAAACAAAATTGAAAACAAATATAAATGCTAATACTGAAATTTGTCCGCACCTGTTTTCTTGTAATAAATAATTCTAAAGGTGACCTTAAAAAACTTTCTTCTTTCTTAATATAAAAATATGGCAACCACTCTTTTGGAGAGCCAAAAAACATCAAATGGTCTCAATCTGGAGACCTCCATATTGAAACTGCCTCTATGACTCAATTTGTTAGTCTGCTAGCATGAAAAAAGTTTAGAGAAAATGACAAAAGTGTGTCAGCTCATAAAAACTTAAATTATTGTCGTGGTGTTATCTTAGAGGTTGACTTCCTTTTCGTTACAGGAAAGGAAATAGTCTCTGAGTTGTCTGACCAGGATGTGTATATAACAAGACAGATTAAGATGTGCAGAGAAGGTCATTTGATCTATACTAATAATATATAATCCTGAACTTCAGTTTGCCTGATCTGCCAAAGAGTATTAAGGCTGGGTATTTATTATAACAAGACAGATTAAGATGTGCAGAGAAGGTCATTTGATCTATACTAATAATATATAATTCTGAACTTCAGTTTGCCTGATCTGCCAAAGAGTATTGAGGCTGGGTATTTATTTACAATGCCCATTTAAATTCTGATATGGATGTGGAAGAGGGACTAGACATTCCAAGGCACCTACTTCCATGTAAAACAAAAACCTAACCCTGGAAAAGTAAACATCTGTCATAATGTTCATCCTCATTTTATGGAATTGTGTTGGGTTCCACCAAAATCATGTTCACTTTAAACATATGATTGATTTACATCATCCTGTGTGCTTGGCAGATTCAAAAACTATGTTAAAACCAATGCAACAAGCTAAGCTTCATTGTTACTTTCATCAGGAAAGACAATCAGCTAGGTGAGCATGTCGGTGGTAGTGTAAGCTCCTCACTTCACTTGACGATCATTCTAGTTCGATTTGTTTAAAGCACAAGCCTCCAAGATGTTACTCTTTAAATAAATGTACAGAGTTTAATTTCAATTTGTAGCCATTACTTGCCTCCAAGTCACCACATCGATTAATGAGATTTAGGTGACATAATAAAGCAAGCACCTGAACCCTTTGTTATAATAGGCAACTTTAATGGCTATTGCCTTTGTCTCCTCAGTAATGGACAGGATACCTACTTCTATGAGTACTATCTCTTTTGCTATATTGTACACTGCGAAAAAAAAAAAGAGGACAGTTCTATATCTCCCATTCTACTGGACCAATTGACGAAATTCAAATTGCGTTTTCCATGTGTCAGAAGCGCGACTTAGGCTGTATATTAGATTTACATATAGCTTTGTTCTAATATAGGTATTTTGACATGAAATGGGACTTCTTCTGAAGTAACATACCAATTTTTTCCATATTTCGATTCTACGACTCAAATTATGCCTAAATATTAAATTTTGTAAAATTTGGTGCGAAATTTATGGAGAAATTAAAAAATTTAACTTGGTGCATTTTTTTTCAGTTTGAGCCAAGAATAATTCACTTTGCAAACTTCTTAATATATGGCAACCTATTTTCCTTTCGCTTCCGTTGTGCAGGAGTGGGAAAAAAGTCACATCATTCCTACTTTTTTACATTGTGGATAAGCGGGAAGAAACTCAACATGTTCCTACTATCAAATAATTTTAACAAAGTGCATAAACCACATTTTCATTATTATCACTTTCAACAAATATGCCAAATTTCAAAGCACGCCAATATATAAATTCACGTATATCTTCAGAAATTTTGAATAAAAAGCTCTAATTTTTTGTATGTATGCTTAAAAATACATCTACTTTAAGATGATAGTAAAAATTTTATATGTTATAATTCAAAATTTTTTTTGACAAATTTATAAAAATGATTTAAAAATAAAAATTTTAAAAATAAATCATAAAAAATTGGTGAATTTTATTTGGAATAAACCTAAATTTCGAACTGTATAGGAGGGAATCAAATAAGTTTCATAAAAAAAAGATATATTAATAAATACATATCAAATTGAATTGACATTGAGGAGCTAATTTTTTAAAAACTACTTGTGTGATTTTTACAAAACTTGGGAGTTTGGCATAAACTGAGTCGTTGACATAAATTGAGTCGTAGAATTGAAATGTGGAAAAAAAATTGTCATGTTATTTCAGAAAAAGTCCGATTTTGTGTCAAAATACCTATATTTGAACAATGTTATAAATAAATCTAATACATATCTTAAGTTGCGCTTTTGAGACATGAAAAACGCAACTTGAATTTCTTCAATTGGCCCAGTAGGACGGGAGATGTAAAACTGTCCCCCCCTTTTTTTTTTTGTAAAGTGTACATGCAGTGTTGGAAATGATCATTTCCCCATCTTTCTATCTCTCTCACAAGAAGGAATAAACCTCATTTCAAAAACACCGCATTTTAATTACCCACCAGCTTTTTTTTGTGTCAAGGTCTCACTGAGAAAGCTCCTATTGCATTTAACTTTAGCTTTGAGCCATATAATAGGGAATTGACCATGTTGGTGCTGTGTAGAGAATTGATGCAGAGACATAGATCAAGCTCGGCTCTGGATGATATCTGTTAAAATATGCTGAAGTATCTGTTCTGTAAGTCGTAGGCTGTCTTTCTCAACCTTTTCAGTTGAGGGCTGAGGAGAATTCTTTTCCCAGTGCATGGAAAAAAGCAATTGCCATCCCATATCTAAACCAGAGAGAGACCCAAAGTACCCCTCCATTTTACTGGCCATTTGCTCTTACAAGTTGCATTTACAAATTATTTTAAAAGATGATAAACTGCCACCTACTGCTTCGAATAATTCAAAGTAATTTCACCATATCAGAGTGGTTTCCACAAAGATAGAACATCTATAGATAATATATTTATTTTGGAACCTCCATCCTTGTAAAGCCTTTGTCAAAAGGAATCATTTAGTGCCAATGTTTTTTTATATTCAAAAGGCTTATGACAAGGCTTGGAGATATAGTACATTATGTGATCATTACACCAGTGGCTTGTGTGGCAATCTCCTGATTTTCATATAGAATTTTTGAAGGCTTTATTTCAAGTAAGGATTGACTCAATATAATCAGATGTTTTCTGTCAAGAAGATGATTTGCCTTAAGGCTGTGTTCTTAGTGTTACTCTTTTTAGCTTAAGAATAAACTCTATTCTAAAAGAACTTCCTCCTTCCATTTTTGGATTGCTATATGTTAATGACCTGGAGATAAGTTGTCAGAGTGCAGAAATGAAATTTGTGGAGAGACACTTGCAGGTCATTCTGAACAGGATCCAAAAGTGGTCAAATAGTGAGGGCTTTATATTTGCAAAAGAGAAGACCATTTGCATGCATTTTTGTAAAAAGCGGAATTTTCACCTGAGTCTTAGCTTCACCTTCAAGGCTTGTTAATTCCAATTATCCTTGAAGTTATGTTCTTAAAGAGTGATCTGTGACCATTAAGTTACTTTTCTTCCTAGGTCTTCTCTTTAAGTAAGAAGTGCTTCAAAATAGTAAACCTGCAAAAAGTGTTAGCAAACACTTTCTGGGGTGGGGGATGTTGTGCTTTACTTCTCATTTGTAGATCATTTGTACACTCCAGATTAGACTATGGCTTATCTATATATGGATCTGCACAGCCTTCTGTTGTAATGAAACTTGATCCTGTTCATCATTAGTCTCTGAAAATTGGTTCTGGAGCTTTCAAGACATCTCTTATCCAGATCCTATGTGTTGATTGTTAGAACTGTTGCTTCAGTTATGCAATGAGCAAGTGTTTTTTTATCAGTATTTCAGTATTAATTCACAATCTGATCTTCCTTTTCAGATCCATAGGCTTGATGACTGTCACAATCTATTATTTTCTGCATGACCATCTTAATGTACTTAAAAGGATTGAATCATTGATAGGAAAATATTGCCTTTCTGGTATAAAGGTTCAGGCAGGGAAGGATCTAGATATCCCGCCTGGAGATAATATGAAAATTGAGCTTTTGTATGTGTTTCAACATCTTGATAAGAGAAAGACTAATGGTATAAAATACAGACAAATTTTTCTTGAGCACAGGAATGAATACAGCACTTTTATTCCCATATATACAGACAGTTCAAAATTAGCTGGTCATGTAGGGGCATCGTTTGTGACTGGAAACAGTATCGAGAGCAAATGACTGCACGATGCCTGCTCTGTATTTAGTGCTGAATTGACTGCTGTATATACTGCTGTTACGTTCATCTGTAAGCAGTTCCATAAAAGTTTAATTTATATTGACTCATTAAGTTCTCTAAAAGCTTTTAGAGAGGTTTTTTTTTTTTTTTTTTTTAAATGTGCAACATTTGAAATCCTCTAGTTTTTTTTACCCCCGAATCCTATACTAGTTGCTGTTCTAAAAATGCATAAAAAATTAAAGATCCTTGGGTATGAGATTCTTTACTGCTTAGCTGGCAGACACAGTAGTAAAGTCTGCAGTTGCTTTGTGAAATCAGCTTGTTCCTTACAGTGATATAATGGTCATCAAGTAGCAAATCTAAATGGCAGCTATTCTGGGATGATCAGTTTCAGAATAAATTGAGAAGTATCAAACCTAAAGTACAGTCCTGGGAGATAACCAGAAAATGGACAGAGGAAGTCTTGTTAACTCATCTAAATATTGGTCACTCTCGAGTCGCACGCAATTACTTTTTGAGGGCCGAGAGTGAACTTGTTTGTTCAAATTTTAATAGTGTTCTGTGCATTATTTTTTAATTGAATGTCTGCATTTTAACATACTTCAAATGAAGTATTTTGATGACTGTGACTTGCCTCTTGACCTTATAATTAGAGAAAAGGCTAATACCAATTTATTTCACTATCTTATAAGGTATTTATTTAAATTAATCAGTTATTTTATGTTACACATCTTTATTGTCACTTCTTCTTTTCCATTTTCATGCCAGAATGCTAATTTTAGTTCACATGTATTTAAATGAGGTAGAAAGTAGTATTTAAAAGGAGGTCTTAGATTGCTTAGACAGAGTGTGTTCTGCCTGCTGAAGGCCACGTTACTAGTTGATATTCTATGTTAGCAGTCTGTCTTTGGCATTCTTGCTTTATTCTTTGGCTAATTTAGGACTTTGATCTGAAATTCTGTCTTTTGAGTTATTCATAAATGCTGGCTTTTTTGTAAGCACAAGAAGTGTCTTCTGTTCATTTATTTGAATTCTGAATAAAAGGGTCCTGTATACCCATCTTATGCTTCTGTGTGATTAACCAGACAGCAATAATTTGCTTACGCTGATTTAAGAGCCTTGACTTAGTGTATGATATCAGAAAGACTGAGCCTACATAACCCAGAAGAGATGGCTCTTTATCATTTAATTTGATTTTGTAATGAAGTTCCATCATTATTTTACTGTATCTCATGTTTTATGATTTTGCTTCTGCTTTAAATCTAATATCATTATCTGAATCTTATTGTGCATCTCAGCTTTCATCATTTTATTATTTTTGTTGATTTTATAATTGTGCTATTGTTTTAAACTTGTCTTTACCTAATATGTGTGCTTGTCATTTATTTGTGTGTGAAAGTATGAAACTTGTATTTGGTACATATAACCTTTAAGGTTTTATGCCAGAAATCCACTAGCACTACCACTACTTTCATGAAGGCATTCCTTTCGTTAGGCAGATAGCCCTCATGTGCATGGCCATATTCAAATAAACTAACTTAATATTGAATACATTAACTAACTGTATTTAATTTAATTTTGAATTTATGGATGCTTCATTACTACATTTTTTCTGATGATTAAAATCACATGAATTATTAATTTTATTATATTATTTAAAAATGCTTAGTAAAAGGTTTTCTTCCTTTGCTTATGATTTCATTAGCATAATGCTATAAGAAAATTATAGCATAGAATGGCATTAGGCAAAATATGGAATGTATATTAGGCAAAATATATTTCATTAGCATAATGCTATAAGAAAATTATAGCATAGAATGGCATTAGGCAAAATTAAGTTTAGAATAAGGAAATAAGTATTAAATTAAATTATTATAATTTTGTATCCGAATCACAAGTTTAATAATCGAAGTAGTTTAATAATCCA
This sequence comes from Stegodyphus mimosarum, assembly GCA_000611955.2. Lineage (NCBI taxonomy): Eukaryota > Metazoa > Arthropoda > Arachnida > Araneae > Eresidae > Stegodyphus > Stegodyphus mimosarum. The sequence goes on from KK121530.1 coordinate 53,862, forward strand.
GATCATGCCTTCATTGCAAAGTGACTCATATTTATCTCTGTGGATTTTTTTTTCAGTTGTGTCACAGCACAATGCCTAGATCTCCTAGTTTTTATGTTTCAAGGATGGCAGTTATGCTTAGCTATCTGCTGTATTTATTCTGAGTATCTTCCTCTTCCTGTGCAGATAGGATTATGTAAAAACCTGTAATAAAGAGAAATTAAAAAAAAAAAAAAGAATTGTTAAGCATCTAAATGATAAAAGTAAAATATTTTTTTAATGCCTTATGTTTCACAAATCCCAGAAGGTGAATTGCCAATTTACTTTATTAATTTTTAAATATTTTATATAATGATTTGAAATATCAATATGCTAATCACCAAATGGATCAAAAGTACAAAATTATTTTTTGTTATGTCTGTTTAATGCATAAAATGAGATTTGTGTAGCTAATTCTTTTTGGCAATTGCAGTTGATGTTTCCTTAACCAGTATTTAGATAAAGCTTTAAAAGAAATACTTCAGAAAATTCATACATGTACTTACTTCAGTAAAACTGATACCGTTCCCAATGAGACAGAATCAAACACAAGTTTATCTGAAGAAAAAGAAAGTGAACCTCAGGGTTTTGTTGAATCACAGTATGGCCAATCATCTGATGGCAATCAACAATCTGAGGTAAAATGCTAGACATTATTTTAATCCATTGAGAACAATTTAAATAACCTCTTTGTAGATATCTTATGGCGCAACGTCTTAAAAGAAAACTGATTGGTTTTTAAACTGTATGTGGGAAGAGAATTACTTCTCCCCCACATATTTAGAACATTTATCTTTCTCTTACACCATAAAATATTTTATCTGAGTGTCTAATTACATTGTATGTTTTAATATTTTACTTATTTTAGTTGTAATCTATTAATCAACTCCATATAACCACTGTATTAAAATGTCAATCAAAAGCTAATTAATTGAATTTTTTTATTTTACTTAATAATTAGGAAAGCTGTTAACAGCTAAGGTCCTTAATGACCAGATTCTTATTGGTTGCATGAACACTCATGTCCAAAATTATCTTTACATGCATGAAGTGACATATTTCTCAGAAATTGTGAACTGAAATTTTGTGAAATATTGCATAACATTGTAACATATAAATTAAAAAAAATAAGACCACTGCATATGATATAAAACTGTAGCACAAAACTATAAAGATGGTAATAATATGTTATGAAAAGAATCGAGGGAAGAAGAATAATTCAGGGGAAAAAGGGCTTATAGATTTGTTATGTAATGTTATTTTCCCTAACTTGTAAACACATATTGCAATATACACTCTGTCACAAAAAATATATACACCTAGAAGAAATCGAGACACAATCACTAAACTCAACAGGAATGTAGTGGGATAAGGAATTTGCAAATGATTAAAATTTTCGGCACCAATGAGACAAGATGTTCATTTGGGGAAGTTTAAAAGCATGATTCCTCAGCGCTAAATGAATCTGTTGACTTGCATGGATGGTATTGTGACTAGAGATGCCTCTGACATATAACCGGCAGCAGTACAAACAGTTGTCGGACTTTGAGAAGAGGTATATAGTAGGCTTCAGAGAAGCAGGTTGGTCGAACAGGCATATCGGCCACCACCTCAGTTGGAGCGATATGGTAGTTGCTCGGTGTTGGCAGCAGTGGGTCACAGAAAGGATAATCTACCATCGGGGAGGGTCAGGACATCCCAAGAATGCAAATGAGCACGAGGATTGCTCAATCACAAGAGTGGCCACTTCCATACCAACATTACATAGCATTGATTCGATGCTATTTACCACCTTCCAGGCATCCAGTGGGATCAGGGGAAACCATCTGGAGATGACTGGCATACGCTGATGTCTATTAAGATATCTACCACTGACCTCACATCATAGGCAGTGTGGATTGCATCTTTAATCAAACTTGGGCATGTTTGAGTGTAATCGACTGAAGGCATGTGATCTTAAGTGATGAATTAATTCCAATTTAGTCTCAGTACTGATGACCAATGCACACACGTGTGGAGGCAGCCAGGACAGCGATTTGCTCCGCCATTTGTTTTTGAGCAACATATGGCTATTACACCAGGTGTGACAGTGTGGGGAGTGAATTGTTGAGATACACAATCACCTCTAGTCATCCTTCAAGACATTATGATGCCTTGCAGTTACATTGATGGCATTTTAATGTCGGTTGTATTTCCTGTGCTATCAAGTCGCTGAGGTGCCATTTATCAGCAAGACAAACACTTCTCTATACTGTGCAATTCTCCCAAAAGTGTCTTCAAGGTTATGATGTACTCTCGTGGCCTGCCAGATCACTGCTTTTGGGTGGAAGTCAACTGCAGCCGTCCTGGAATATTGGTGAATTAACTGACCCAGTTGCAAAGCTTATGGCATGATCTTCCGTGGGGGGATCATAAGTGACCTACTTGATTCGATGCCACGTAGTGTTTTGGCTTGTATAGCTGCCAAAGGTGGCAGTACTACTTATTGATTTGTAACTTTTTCATGCTATAAATTTTTAATGAAACGATTTTCAGTTCTAAATTTGGAATCATTTGTTTATCTTCTCATGCACTACGTTACATCTATGTTAAGTTTCGTGATGTTTATTTGTTTCTTTCTAGGTGCATATATTTTTTTGTGACAGAGTGTATTTTCATGTTCATAGTAATATTATTGTCCAGTGGTTGGAAAATTAAGTTCCATTCTTCTAACATTAAGTCTTTAGGGCAATTACTTCTCTATCAGAAAGATTCTGCATGCAACTGCTTTTCCAAAATAGTCCCATAAATTCTGTATTGGCTTAAGATTAGAAGATTTTGCTAGCTGCAGTGTTCACTATGTCCTCACTTTCAAGGAATTGGTCAACAAGCTTTGCTCAAAGTGGATGAGCATTATTGTTCATAAATAAAAAGTAAGATCCACATACACCTCTTAAAAGTATTGCATAAGGTCATATATATTTCTGACTGGTCATAGATAGATCCGCTGCTGAAAACACATAGGGGCATATATCAATCGATCATTATTCCTCCCCTTACCATTACACTTGTATCTCTCATTCAAGCACAATCCATAGTTTTCGATGGAAGATTTCATGTTGTTGACGCCATCCACATGTAAACGTATTTAAAATCATATTGTTGCGCTTTCCCTCTGATTCTTCACATGCCACTTCTGTGATTTCCACATCTTCTTTTATGGCTCGAGTTTCTTCTGCAAGCTCCACTTTCCTCTGTTGGAGTTGCTCTTGCACCTTTAATTGGCTGGCTTTCATCTCATCATATCCGGCTTTTATCTCGGCTTTCATTTCTTCTCACCCGCCTTTCATCATCTCATCTTAGAATTCAGCAAAGGCAGTCACGAGCTGTCTTGATAGTTCTTCCATCGCTCTTATCACTGGCATTCACTTGCAAACCCTACTCCTGACACCAGTTGTTACGTTTTTCCTCTGATTCTTCAGATGCCACTTGTGTGATTTCCGCATCTTCTTTAACGGCTCCAGTTTTTTCTGCAAGATCCACTTTCCTCTGTTGGAGTTGCTCTTGCACCTTTAATTGGTTGGCTTTCATCACAGCTGTCATCTTTTCATATCTAGCTTTTATCTCATCATATCTCGCTTTTATCTCAGCTTTCATCTCGGCTTTCACATGCATTTTCAGATGGTTCAATACTTGGTAACTGTGACTTCGTAATTTCACTATCAGTTCTTCGACGACTGTAAAAGTGATTTTGGAGCTGTCCTGAAAAATACTGGCCAATAAAGTGTGGTTTGATACTCCATCAAGTAGTGTCGTTGTCGTTATTCACTCCAAATTCACGAACTCTCTAACGTATGTACGAAAGAAGAAAGAAAAACGTAACAATATATTAAACCAAACCTCAAGTCATCAGTAAAGAGAATCTGGATTCGTTGATGTTCACTCCTGTTCTGATGTTCTTTTTTTGAAAATTTCAAGTATCATATTTCACCGAAAATATCTATTTTCACTGCTATCAAATGCAATTTAACGATGTTTTTGAGTGACATTCGTACTCTTTTTCCCCCCAAAAATTAAAAAACTGATTTAAAATGGATTCTGAAGAGATTTTTTCGTAGCATCTATGCGTATGTACGTACGTATATATGTATTTCGCATAACTCAAAAAAAGCCTCAGAATGTTGAAATTATATATATATAACTGCTATAATATGTAGATGTGCACCTCCTATTTTGGTTGCAATAGGCCACACCAAAAGTATATAAATTTATGTATATATATATATCCATTCTGTTACTCGGCTCGGTGTGCTCAGTTTTTTATTCTGATATGTTGTAAATTGTGCATTTTTTGCTTTAAAAATTATTGAATTATGTTGTTCTTATCTTCCAGTTAAGGTTTTTATGCCTGTAGTAAATCTGCATACAATATTTGTAGAATTATCAAAAATTTAAAAGTTGTTTAAGTGCGGCTAAGCCTAATAATTTTTCTCATAGTGGACATATTTGTTTACATTTGAAACTGGGAGAATATTGGATTTGTTGCCAATCTAGAGAAACTAAGCTGCGCAAGAACAAAGACAACACCTTCTTTTGTTATTGCAAATTAAATCATGCATAATCCATTTTGAAATTTATTCGAGGAAATAAGTGTTATGATTTACTTTGTAATTTTTAATATAGATATTTTGAGTTTTTATGCATTTTTGCCTTGTCGCAAAGTGAGAACTGAATTAATTGAATGAGAAATAATGAATCGTCTGTGGAAAACTGTTCTTTCTTTCTTCTTTCTTTTCTTTTCTTTTTTTTTTTTTAAATTTCTTTTATACATCATTTTAGATTTATTATAGTATTTGAATAGAGCATGTAGCAATGATTAAGTAATTCTCCAGATGATATACGTAATTTTTGTGCATTCTGATGAGTTATAAAATTAATGAGATGTAATGCTGTTAAGTGAAGCTAGCGCCAGAGTGTCTCTGTGGTAAGCAAACATAGTGAATTTTAATGAGTGCATTTATTCTATTGTGGTTTATGTGCTATCGATGAAGTAGATTTAATTCAATCCAATAAGTTTAAATGAAATGCAAAATGCATATAATTTAATATTCCGTACAAGGAAGTCATGGTGTACACATCAGATTTTTTGTTATGAAGACGGTGAAGCATGTACCTTTGACTCTCTGGCATGTAATCTTTTTCCTCAGAATTTATTTATTAACATTTTGTATTTTCATAACAATCTTTCACACCATCTCCTGCAAAACAGTCTTCTGTTAACACCGATGCATTGGGCCAGTATAAATTCAAGTGCTTTCAAAGCATCAAAGAAAATCATTTTCTGTAATTTCTTTTTCTGTAACTTAGTTATTTTGTTTGCATCTTGTATTATTGTGATCTCTTTTGAAGTCTCGTATTGTTTTCTCTTAAGTGCCATCTTCTTTTTTGGAAGAAAGAAAATAATTGCAGAGGGTTAATCAAGTGAGTAAGGAGCGTGGAGACTTAAGATTTGCACTCATGGAAGTCATAAAATGATGCACAATGAGTAAAAAATGGGTCAATACATTGTTATGGTGATACATCCAAGCTCAGTTTTTTCACATAGTAGGACATTTCCATAAACTCTGCTTCCTAAGATGTTTTGAAACAGTGCAGTAGAACAGCTCATTGCAAGCAGTAGGTATTTTTAAAATAGGGAGGCGAAGTACCCAATTAAAATGAATTCCTAAAATGACTTAATTCTTCAGTGAAAAAATGTGCAGACATTGATATTGTGATTTATAAAGAATAAAAAGTAAACTATGAATTGTAAAAAATTCTTATTACTAATCGAGACATGTGATTTTTCTAATCTTTTTTTATTTATTGCGAAACAGAGGAATTTTTCTATTTAGGAAACCAATTAACTGTCCAATTTTTTTTTGGAGGATGGGGGAACCAATTTATATGTATTTAGTTTCTGATTATTCCAGTTACAAACAGTCCAAAATGTTAGCAAATTAACTACTTGGATTATGTTATGCATTATTGTATTTGTATAATTTATATGGGGGGGGCTCTTATCCAGGGGGAGTTCTCCTAGAGGGAGAATTTCAGGGGGATGCAGTCAGACTCTTATTTAACTGTTAAGTGTTTAGTTTTATGAATATAAAAAACGAGTTTTATTTAAGTTTTCGTATTTCTGTATATTTCCTACACTGTTTGTTGTTTAATTTATAAAACTCATTGAAAAATCATCTAAAGCTAGATAAAAGTTGATATTTATTTTTTTTTAGTTTTGGAAAGGAGGGGGGAATGATCTAAGAATGGTGAAAAGGGTACATACTAACTTAAGTCGCGAATAGATTTGACAAATTTCTTGGATTGGTTATAAAATTTATTAATTTGAGGTTATTTGTTTAAGTGGGAGATACTAAAATATGTAACAAAACATAAAAATTGTGCAAAGATCAGCACAAAGATCTCAGTATTTCATATGCAAAACATAAAAATTAAATTTTTAAAATTTCTTCCATTAAATTATTATTTAGGAGCGAATTGTGATGTTAATGTCTGTCTTTTAAAGATTTCATTGTCCAGATTTCATATTTGTAAATGCTAAAACTCTACTTTCTTTTCCATATTCCTTTAGGAGTTTTTTTTATGAAGTTTCTAAGCCATAAAAGGTGTTTGATTAGTTTTTATCCTCCTCATTAGCATCGAGCCCACTATTTGCTTGCTTGTCATACTTTTTTATCTTGAAAGTCAGTGAATCAAAATTGGTACAGACATAATTTGGTAACTGGCAAGTTGTGAAATTTCATATCTTTTTTATGCATTCTTAAGATAGCATACTGATTGCATTTGAACCTCATGATAAAAAAATCCATTTTCTAAAATCTGTTATTTAACAACATTGTTTACTGTTTTGTCCGTGCATCTGCCAAAACTCAAGAACATCAAATTTTATATTGGAGTTTTATATTTTTAATTTCAAAATCATCGGTTATATTTTGGATTAATAGTTTTCATAGCTCATTTTAAATAATTGAATTATTCCAATGTTTAGAAGCTGAATTTAATTTAAATAATTCCCTGCAGAAGAAAGAAATTTTAATCACTGTGTTGGAAGAAAGAGTAATTTTTACTTTCACGTGAATAGGACTCGCATGTAATTTAAAGATAATTACTAAATTAACTTAGTCTTTTAAGAATCATTAAAAAAGTGCGTAGCTGAAAAATTTTAAACCTTAATCAGGATTTGAAAAAGTCTTTAAATCTTTACTTTTAAAAATGGGATTTAATTATGTTAATGGGATACATTAAATTTTTTTTCTGTCGTTGTGTAATGGTAATGAAGCATAATAAATAGGCATGTGTACATTTTGATATTTCTATATATAATAAACAATAATACTAGTCTTAAATAAATACAAAAGAGGATGTAAATCATATCTATCATGCAGTTATACATTTGTTTCTTGTAGTATTTAGTTAAAATACAGTTATGATATTACAGTTTTGTAAAATATTTTTAAAATTTCATTAATGTCTTTTTGTGATTAAGTTTTTTTTTTTTTTTTTTTTTTCCTCGTCTTTTAATATATAGGTTGAAGATTCTGTGTTGCCTCAACAAAGTGGATTACCAACTGCCCCTACTGAAAGGTCATATTACCAAATAGATAGTTCGTCCTTATATACTGAGCAGAATCACCCTATTCAAGAAGTTTTATCTGTGCAAGGCAATTTAAATTTTTTGCAAGAGTCACAAATAGAAATTAATTGTAAGGAATATTTTTTTTAATGAAAAGTGTACAATGCTTTGTCTTAATTCTGTCTTAGAAAATAGTTTTAATATATTTTGTTTTTGCACTGTCCCCCACCCTATCAAGAAAATTGAGAAATTATCTCATTATTTTAAGTATTTAAAATGGGATTAAGAGTTACAAAAATGTCATTGAGAATTGTAGATGAGAACAATAAGATATGATAAATTTCCTATTTTGCTGTATTTCAATATATTTGTCATCCATGACATTAATTACTAAGGCTTCAGAATAAATATGTAAATAAAATCCATTCTAATTTTTTTTTATTTCAAACAACTGATAAAATTAAAGTAAATTATTGAAGGAATATTTTATTTTTGCTTTTTAAGAAAGGACATAATTCCTTAATTTCTGATCATAGGCAGTTTTTACAGTAGTAGAATAGTATGCCTATTACATTGAATACATTTTTAGAAATTTTATTAGAAGTACAAATAAATAAAAAAAATTGAGCATTTATTGTGAAAGAATGGTATGTTGTGTTTGTTATTGTATTTATTAGTATTGTCCATCACTAGCCCTTACTTTTCCCCATCTTTCTGGCAACATATGGACGCTGCGTGTAAAGAACACTTCATCTTTCGAGGCTATCCACAAATCAACCCAATTTTTAGTATCTTCATATGATATGAATCACTGCTCAGACATGGCATGCGTCATCAATCGAAAGAAGTAGTAAAACGGAGTAATGTCTGGTGAATACAGTGAGAGGGAGAAAACTTCTCATTTGAGCATTTCTGAATAGCTTTTGACTGGCACTGCAACATGTGAATGAGGGTCATCATACAGGAGAATAATTTTGTCATGTGTGGAGTAGTAGTGGGTGCATTTTTCTTTGAGTGTTTGGCTCAGTCACATCAGTTGTATTTGGCAAAAGGGCCTTAGTAATAGTTTCATTCAGTTTGAGAAATTCATAATACATGACATCAAGCTAGTCTCACCATATACACAACATGATTTTTCCCATGCTCTTGACTTTTTGAAGCATGGCCAGGTGGTCCCCATGATTTCTCCTTTTTTTTTGGGTTATCATAAGTGGATCCATTTTTCATCACCAGTGACTATACAGAGCAAAAACCCCTTTCATTTATGATGCCTAGCAAGCATTATTTCACTTGCAAAAAATCGGCATTCTACATTTCTCAGCTTCATTTCATATGGAACTTAATTCCTTGCTTTTGATTCATTCCCATTGATTTTAAATAATGTGAAATTTCTTATTGTGTCACTCCTAATGTAAATGCAAGTTTACAAGTTTACTTCAATTCCACATCTTCATACACTTTCATCCTGCCACTACATTCTTTGTCTTCGATAAAAAATTCACCATTCTTAAACTTTTGAAACCACTCAAACATCTCTAATTTAAGGCAGCTTCACCATATGATTCTACAAGCAATTGATGTACTTCAGTTGCAGATTTCTTGAAATTAAAGAAATAAATCAAAAGTTTCTGCAAATGACTCTCATTCGACTCAAAACTGGACATTATTGCACAAAAAAAATATGATGCTGTTACAGAATTTCTAATATTTCAAGGTTATTTTGTTAGCAGATGTCCAACTTTATGATAAACAATGTAACCATATCTAACTGAGGGTGCCATTTTTTGTCAAACAGCGGAAACTTACCCTATATACCCATATAAGTTGCCTGCCCCCCAATCTTTGAGAAAAATTTTCAGATAAACAAACTTATCTCATGAGTGATGCTGCTAATAACAGCACGCTGATGTTCTTGATAAAATTTCACTCGTCATGTAACGAATTTTTGTTTATTTCCATTTAACACATGATAAAATTTAAAAATATATATAAAATTTTTCTTATTCGAATCCTTCAAAATTCTGATTCAGAGTCAGAATCTCCAAATAAATCCTGAAATTCTTTTCAGGGCAAGTCATCATAAATTTCTTTACTCGATTCATCATACCTAGTGTCATTATCGCCACTTGGGTAAATTGCATCAACTTCTGTGCCATAAAAGTTACTGGAAATGCAGCACTTTTTGAGTGATTTGATTATCATTTTAGCTGGAATCATGTCCCAAGAGTCTTTCACCCACCGTGCAATTAAAGTTATGTCCAGCATTCTAATAGTGCCACCTTTGGTTTTAAGCTTTGGCAAATCAGATTGTATGCATTCTGAGCAATACTTACTCATAATGATTTGGAACGGCATATTTATGCTGACATTCAGTGCTTGTAAAAGGGAATTACAGAAAATGTTGTTTTTAACTTTTTGCATGCTTTTTTACCACTTCTGAACAATGTGGTTGAAACATATCTCAAATCGAAAGGGAATGTTTCCCTAAAAGTGCATCTTTTTTTTTTTGGCACCATACATTTTAAAACAAGTCAATACTTAGGGTCTCTCCAACCATTTTTCTGGAAATGAACAAGAACACCTGATGGACATGCTGTTATGGCAGATGTTATGGCAAAATGCTGTTTGTTTACTAAAATGTAGATCAAATATTCCAAAGATTTATTCAGCAAGTACTTTCTAGTTCAGATTTTTGAATTCCCTACTTCGATGATCTACTTGTGGCTTCAGTGGATGAAAACCACTTTTGTTTAATTTTTGATAGACTGAAGAAATATGGGTTAAAATTGAATTCTGCTAAATGTGTTGTTGGAAAGTCATCTGTATCATTTCTTGGTTGTTTAATTACCCCTTTTGAAATTAAGATAAAATAACATGCTGAACATTTTCACAGGACTAGTTTCGATGGTTCGGTAAAACCATCAAAACTAGTCCTGTGAAAATTTGCAAATATAACATTGATTTTTGTTGTTTGAATTTAAATTAATACCCCTTCTGGTATTCAGCCACTTCCTGAGAAAATTGCAATAATTTCTAACTTCCCCAAAACTGTAACGATGTGTGAACTATAGAGATTTTGTCAATGTTGAATTTCTATTGTCAGTTTTTGTCTAAGGTAGCAACTACTCAAGCACCACTTCATTTTCATTTGAAAGATTCTAAGAAAAATGATAAATATCTCATACTTTGGACAGCGGAATGAAGTATGGCCTTTGAAAAATGTAAAACTGATCTGGCAAATACAGTGACACTTGGTTACCATGCCCCTGTTCAGCGGTTGCCACTAATGGCACCTCGGATGTGGGTATTGAAGCAGTTTTACACTCATATGTGATAAACATCATCAACCTAGCTTTTTTTTTTCTTGTAAACTAGCTAGCCGAAACTTAAGTATAGTACACATGATAGAGAATTGCTCACTATCTGTTGCACTATAAAACATTTTCAACATAATCTTGGGCCAACATTTTGCAATATACACAGATTATTGCCCTCTAATATTTTTATTTAGAAAAAATTCAGATTCTGGATCTCTCAGGCAGATAAGACATATGAATTATATTGCCCATTTCAGTACTGATATACAGTACATTCCTGGACCAGAAAATATGATGGCAAGTTATTGTCACTGTAAGTACCAGTCAAGTCTGAAAATTCAGGTCATGCATGTTCACTATTCTTAATAAAATTCTTGGTGTGTGCCGAACTGCAGTCCCAATTCGGTAAACCACCTGCAGCTAATGGATTACCTGATAGAGTCCATCATTCACTAAAACAAGTATTAATAATGTCCAGTGGAAATGGTCCTTCCAGTTGTACTCCTCTGTCTTCGAGCAACATGTAAAGAAGATCCGAGAGGAACTTGCTCGGAAGTGGTTTATGTAATGACGATTCATCTCCCTGAAGAATTTTTGCAGCCCACCTAATTCTTCTGATCCAATTTAATTTTTACAGAAATTTTGTGAGGCATGAGAGAGATGGCATCGGTACCTGCATCAACCCATCTTTTTTTTAGGTTCTACATATAAGTCGACTCCCTGCTTTGAAATTTGTTTTTTTCTCCCTTAAAATTTTCAACTTATACATGTGTGTGTATATATATATGTGTATATATATTCATGTATATGTATTATATATATATATAAAATACACATACATGAATATATATATATACAGCATCTGTAGTCCCAGTTTTTCCAGTAAAATTTCTTCTTCTAGTAAAACTACAGAGATTTAATTTCTATAATATTTTAGTTTTTATATGCCATTTAGCAATAATAATATATTTTTCTAAAGAACGGAAATTTTTTGTACTGACTAAATTATAAAAATATATTCTAATACGACTTTCAATAGCATCTCAGCCAATAACATCTTCTGGCCTGACATCTCAACATCACACAAGAAGGCCTAGTGAAGAAGCAACAGCAATATCCAGTCACCCACCTCCTGGAACTGGAAACTTAGTACTGCCTAACTCAGCATCTTTACAGCCGCAGCAAGTTGCACAGAATATTCCAGCCTCTGTTCCGTTGCAGCCAACGAGCCAGGCTATTGATTTTGATCCTGCTCGTCCTATACCTACTCAAACATATACTAATCAAAGTTTTTCGTCAGCAATCCATCCAATGATGGCTGCTGCAGTGTCTCAGAACTATGTTCCCGTGACTCTGTCTCATGGAATTCCACCACAGCATGTCCTACCATCAAATATTGTTGTACAGCCTTTGCCTCCTAGGAGCACTGTGTCATCCATGGCATCAAATCCTAATACTTTACCGATGACACCAACACACACCTCGGTGAGTGGACTTGCGTCAGCACTCTCTCAACAGGCGAACATCTATTCGCTTTGCCTAAAAATGAATGTGAGGATGATTTTTAGTTTTTTTATTAAATAAGTTATTAAAAATAGCAGTAAAATTTTATTATATAAACCAGTAACATACATTGTATGTTAAGTTTTAATATAGATAAAATTTTTCAGTTTTCTCATATACATTAAAGTAGTATATATACATAATTAATCATTTATCTGTGTGCATTTAATTACCTAGAGTATAATTCTGTGTAAAATTAGTCTTTGTACATGAGTTGCTATTGTATTTATGTTACTTCCCTCCTTCATTTTGTGCACCTCAATCAGCCTATGATTTCAGTGTTGTTATTTTTGTTATTATTCCAATTTACAAGTTTAAATATTTTTTAAGATCTGTATATGTGTGTATATATATTGTGTGTATTTCACATTCATTTATTTCAGTAATTTATATGAAAATGCTCGTAAGTTAAATCAGTGATAACATTTTTCAAAATATTTTTTTCTTTTGTTTTTTAATCGCACGCATTGCACAAATTCATTTTTAGACCAATTAAAGTGCAAAGAATGTGGAAGCAGTGTATTTCTTTCTTTCTTTACTAAGCATTACTTTTATCGTGATTACATTATTTTACTTCGAATAAAGATTATGATATAAAACAGTTATATATTCTTTGCTACAGGTGACTGTAACTTATTGTGATATATAATATAAATTAGTGTTATTAGAAGATTATAATAGTAATTAGAAGATAGTTTTCCTTTCAAGTAACCAAGTGTTATTAAAAATACTTTAAGAGACAAAAAAATAATAATCGTAAAAAATATTGTTTCTCATCCGACTTCAGGTTTTAATGTAATAGATTGCTAATTAAATTTACTTTTCCTTTGAAATAATGTTAATTATCTTTTTATTAAGGATCTCTAAGTTTGATTTATGTATAAAGTTTTCTAATGCTAAATTACGTTTTTTCTTTGAAGCCTAGCAGGAAAATTCTGAGAGTTATGATTATTTCCTCAGAATTCTTTCTTTTTTATAAAAAGAAATCATTTATAGTAATGAGCCTTTTTGTGCCACATGTTAAATATATATTAAGATTAAAATTAGGCAAAGCAGCAACGTTCTGTGTGGTGTATATTTTAACAGCAACTCTGTCAATATCGAGCAACATTTGTAGGTCCTTCATCATCAGGAGAAAGAAGGGAGCTTTATTTATACTGAGAGCAAAATAGTAAAACAAGCAAGAAGGTAACGCTGTCCATAGAAATAGTAACACAGTGGGAAAAATTAAATTAGTAGGATTTTAAAAGCATTAGAAAGAACAGGATTGGAACTGAAGTCATTAACTAAAGAAGATAAATCTTTGTGAATGAGGAAAGTTTCAAGAAAACCAAATTCAACAAGTGAAAAAGTTTTTTGGATAATTTTTTCAGATCCAAAGTTAAAGCTGTGACTAAATTTCCAACTATGGTAAGCTTTCGAAGATTTGTTTATTTCTTCTTTTTCGACATACAATACCTGTTGCTTGATGCGAAATTTTAACGCTGTGTTATTTGACTCAGTTATTCTCAAACTCACTCAGTTATTCTCAAATTATATTGACAAGATATGTTATAAATTCCCCTAGAATTAAAGTCATAAGTGAAAACTTAAGAATCAAACAATGGATTTTACTAATAGATGAGAAAATGACTTAAAAATTAAACTTCTGGAGAACCCATGAAATTTTATAAGTGACAGAAGGATGAAGTGGATGAAGACAAGTTTATTAGTGCTGTTTTAAGCAGCAATATTCTTTGATGTCAAGATGAAAATTTTTTAAAGGCTTTATCAGTAACATGGAAGAAAATTCTCCATCAATAGCAACTGATTTTAAATAATTGAGCTATTTAAAAAGCAAAGATTCTGAAGAAACAAACTTTGAGAGTAAGAAATAGTAAGAGTAAAAAGAAGCCACTTTTTGCTTAGCTAGGTAACATGATTTAGCATGGGTAGGCAAACTAACAGAAAAGTGTTTGCAGTAAATGGTAGTGCTAAAATCGGATTCATTGTGGATCATAAGAACATCAAGAAAGGGAAGGGTATTGTTACTGGGAAGGGATTAAATTACAGATTACAGATAAAATCCAAGATAAATCTTTATTACCATCAAAAAGCTTGAAAGTGTCGTCCACATAACAAATCTAGAGATGAAAGGCTAATTTTTCAAATATTTGACTTCAAAATAGTGCATGTAAATGTCAGCAAGTATAGGAACTGATAATTATCAAATAAATATTACACATACTAATAACCAACTTAATAGTTTGGTTTTTATTTTACGAGGCGTATTCGGAAACTAAGTACCGTTTTGAAAAAAAAAATAGTAAAACAATTTTTCGAATCCAATTTTATTTTTACATGAAAATACATGTCTTAAACTATTTTTCAACATAGTTTCCGCCAATGATCAAACGCTTGTCATAGCGGGTGACCAGTTTTTGTATACCATCGTCAAAGAAACTTCCCGCCAGTTTCGATAACCACGACGCCACAGCATTTTTCGTGTCATCGTCAGATCCAAAGCGCTTGCCACCAAGCTCGCGCTTCATGTGCAGGAACAAGTGATAGTCGGACGGCGCCAAGTCCGGGCTGTACGGCAGGTGATCGAACTGCTCCCAATGAAACTGTCGAATTAACGATTGAGTGACACCAGCAGTATGGGGCCTAGCATTGTCATGGAGCAACACAATTCCTTTACTGAGCATTCCTCTTCATTTGTTTTGAATGGCACGCCTTAGTTTTGTTAAAGTCTCACAATATCGTGCTGCATTAATGGTTTCACCTATGGGAAGAGATTCAGTAAGCAAAATGCCTTTCCTATCCCAGAAGACAGTGCACATGATTTTTTGTGATGACATTGTCACTTTGAACTTTTGTTTTTTTTTTAGAATGAGTGTGTCTCCATTCCATCGATTGTTGTTTCGATTCTGGTGTGAAATGTTTCATCCCAAGTTTCATCACCTGTCACAATTTGGTTTAAAACGTTTTCTCCCTCATCACTGTACCGGCTGAGAAATATCAGGGCACTACCAAGTCGCTTTGTTTTGTGAACATGAATGAGCATTTTTGGAACCCATCGGGAACACAGTTTGCGATAATTCAAGCGGTCAGACACAATTTTGAACAAAACAGTACGTGAAATTTGTGGAAATGCCTCTGAAAGAGTTGTCATTGTGAAGCGTCTGTTCTCATGAATTGCTTCATCAACTTTCCTTACCAAATCATCAGTGACAACAGAAGGCCGACCACTCCGAGCCTCGGCGTGGGCATTTGTTCGACCTGCATTAAACAGTCTTACCCACTTTCTCACCATTCCATCACTTATCGTGTATTCACCGTAAACTTCTGTCACTTGACGATAAATTTCAGCCTGTTTAACATTCCTCGCGTTCAAAAATTTAATCACGGCACGAATCTCACAGTCAGCGGGAGAACTAATTGTCTTAAACATTTTGAATGTGCACAGCAAACTGAAAACACAACATAGAGCAACCAAAATGGCGACAATTGAAAGTCAGTGAACAAGAAAGTCTAGTGCGCATGCGCGGGACGCCTGCGACAGCGCTAGAATGAAACGGTACTTAGTTTCCGAATACGCCGCGTATAATGAGGTATAAAATACACTGACAAGGAAAATTAAAGGAATAATAATTAAAAAAGGTGCTTTTTGTGAATTCTCTGAAGTCCAATTAAAAGTAGATGATCAGTAGCTCAAGATCAACATTATCTCATAGTCTAGTAAAATCCACCTCTGCTAAACAGATATAAGCAAATTTTTTAACCTCACAACAACACATACTTTGAATTGTTCAAATCTAGCTCTTTTTACTGTTGTATAGTATGATTTCAATGAATGTGAATGCATGTCGGATATTTCATTTATATTATTTTTAATTGCTTTGGTTATTGCAGCTATTGAATGATTAGATTTTTGAAGAAGAAAGTATTTGTTGGTTTTTCGACATATGCCACTGAATACCCCTGCTAAGAAAGGATAGGTCCAATTTGATTTTTACGCTGAATAAGCATAACTTTTGCTGTAAAATAAAGTGACATTTTGAGAATAAAATCTCTCAGATGTTATATTTGAAAGTAAATATCCTGTTTCAATAAGTATGTAAAAATTGTTCAATGTAAAAATTGGAAAGGATGCATAAGAAAAAACAGATTTTCATCCACTTTGATGTTCGCATTTGGACATCTGATTTTTCATTGTTGGTATTCCACTGTATTAAGCCCTATTTATCATTTTGTTCTTGCTTTTCAGAAAGACGTAAATTAAAAATTTTTAATCCTAAAATTTTAACCTATTAAAAATTTTTGCAATGGTCTTATAAGATATGCCCAAATGGAAGTCTTCTGTAATGTTGTATTTGTTTGAGTACATGTATAATTTTAAATTGAAGAGTGGTACATAAGTGATGTTATTACCATTTTCTTTACTTAAGGCCCATCTCCAAAAAGAGACATACCTCTTTATAAGTATCTCTGGTTGTCTGCAGTGCCTGTGCTAATCCATCTACATAGGAAAACATAAATCTGGTGCTTCAGATACGTGTTTGAAGCGCCCTGCACTGGCAGTTGTGATCATTGTGCAAGATGGGATACATTGTCATCAGAGACATATTTAGTGATGGCCAAATGAAATTGCATAAGGAACTTATATATACAAAAAGCAATGGTGGCTACTTTCAGCATGGGTCTTACTGAATAATATGACATGAATCGTTTGGAGTTTTTACTATTATTTTAACAAAACTTAATTTATGATGCAATGTTTCTTTTGGATTGATTTATTTATAAGTAGAATATTTTGCATTTTGATGCAAATGATTTGCCATTGCAAATTATAGAACAATGCATTTTTTTACCGTGTGGGTTAGCATTAGCTAAATCTGTTAGAATTTTTTTTCTCTGTTTAAGGGGATACTATATACTTATATTCTGAGAAGTCTGACAAGCAGAAAAAAATTAATTTGTAGTGTCTCTGCATTTTGATTCGGTGTCCAATTTTCTGTTGTTAATGATTTTTGAATATTTGGACTAAATCTAACTAGTTTAATTGCTTAAAGCATATACTGAAGTTTTCTGTCAATCTGCAGATTGCGAGTTCAAATCCAGCTGAGCTATTTTCTGATTTTTTTCACTGAAAATAAATGTTTCTATAACTCTAATTAACAGAGCTCTGTAATATAAAAATTATTATAATTTTCACATATAACATATTTTGCATTTACATTACATGTAACAATTTAATTTTATTTTATTAAACATGAAATATTATTATTTATGTTATGTATAAGTGCACATAAAATTTATATCAATTATTTACATAAGAATTTTGCATTAATTGTATAAATTATTAGATTTTTATATCATTTTTAAAATTATAAAATTTGTTTTTCATGTACTTAAAATGATGCTTTATTTTGAATCTAATTTTAGCAATGATGCATGTTGTATTTTATGCTGTAACGGAAGTAATGTGTTTACTTACATTTTTATTTTCTGTTTATTATAATTTTTATTACTATTACAACTTGTTTAAAAAAATTAAGCCTAGAAAAATAAAGGAATTTGAAACTTTGCAAATTAATTGTATTTGCTGGGAGATCGATATTAGCCTCCTATTGGATATAAATCACATCATCTGCTTTAGTTGGTGTAGTAACTCAGAGCAACTTAGATACAAAATCTCCCTGTGTAGACGAAATGTTGTCTGGCAATGCATCTGTGAGCAGGACTTGTTCTGAGATATTGTCTCCTTAGATACAAAATCTCCCTGTGTAGACGAAATGTTGTCTGGCAATGCATCTGTGAGCAGGACTTGTTCTGAGATATTGTCTCCTTGTGTAGATGGAGCTTTAGTGACAACTTATCTGCAATCTCTTTGGCTGTTGTTCAACAATTCTTCTCTACAAGGAAATCCATTATTGCAGTTGATTCTCTAGTGGTGATTGTGTTTGATCTGATCATAACATGTTAGCTGTATTCATATATCCATAATTAAGGTCAGTGCACCATTGGGAGACTGCATAAGTCTTTATTTGACTGTAAATAGTGGTTCTGTCAGTATGTTCACCGACCCAAAATTGGATATGTGCTTAGCTAGAAAAATCAATATGACATAACTGATTATATGGCTATTGTTTCGCACATAGTGACTCACTGTCATTAACACTTTAAACTCTGAACAATCTGCTGCATGGAATAATGCTGCTAGAACCACAGTCCCACACTCATTCAACCTTTTATATGCAAAAGTACTTGTTTGAAATTCCTAATAAACTAACAGTAGGCACCACTTAATGTGATAATTTCTGCCCATGCTTATTGTGATAACATTAAGCAATGAGAAAAAATATCCTTTGAAACAGGAATGGAATTTAACTAGCTTTTAAAAAAACATGCAATAAGAAACATATACATAAGTATTTTCACAAAATTTTAACTAAAAAGGAAATGCAGAAATTTGTTTATGAACTATTCATAATGTCTTTAATTTAATATTTCGTTAGATTTCTGGAAATTACTTGACCAACTAATCTTAATATTTAGAGGGCATGCCTCATTCATTGGAAGGGAACATGCAGTGTAAAATTTAAAATTAGTCCAAAAACTAGCTTGGTGTTGATGTTTTCGGGGATTTTTTTTTTTTGGAGATTAGGGGGGAAAATTTTGCAGAATTTGTTTTGCTCCTGGAGAAGATGGACCTGTGTGCGATCATCTGCAAAATCAGTAGAGTTATTCAAAATCTAAGCCAAACTGAGGTTGCCCTTTTGTCTAATTTTAAGTCATTGACTAAAATTGGAATCAAGTTTTCTTAGTCCTTACTTTGCAACATTTTTTCTGACACTTAGCAGTTTTTATATTCCTTTTTATCTTATTTGGCAACTTTACTTCAGTAGAAAAATTTTTTTTATAATATTTTTATAATGTTAACCAAATTGTTGATCACAAATAAGTGATGCATTTTCCATGTTTTCATGTACAAATGGACAGGAATTCATGAATTTGATAACAATATCTGAATAGCATTAACCATGATCACATTGATGTCTACTGCGATCTAAATTTTCATGCTTAAAAATTAACAAAAAATTTACAAAGAGATATGTTTGTTTGAAGTATTGCTTATTTTGATTACAATAACTGAAGTCGTGATTTTGGTAGCATGAAAGTATATCAATTACAAGGGCATAGTTGCCATTTATCATTTTGTGGCTTATTATTAAATAAGTACAGAAAAACTTAAATTTGTTCCCTCTTGCTAATTCCTTTCGATAAGGTATTGGATGTTGTGAAGATTTAAAGACCTATGCACTGTATTCTTAAGACATCTTGGAATATCTTCTTGAACTCATCTTCTTAAGTGCTTAGGTATTGCATTTCAATATATTCCCAGAAGATCCTGAAGAAAATTTTGAAAAAATCTGAAATTTGCTAGAAAAGCTGTTAATGTTCTCAAAATACGTGACAACAGAGTTCTACATTTCAAATGGTTAAGCTCTTTAGATGTCTTAGAATCAGCATCTTCAGGACATCTTCACATATCCCTTTGCTGTCTGGGGCATAGCGACTTAAACAAGATATCCTTAGGATGGTAAATAACGAAATCCTCAGGGCATGTGAGAATCAAGATCCTCAGGATATCCTCAATATATCCCAAGATGGTGTGCACTTAAACAGGGCATCCTTGTGTATTTTGAATTACAAAGAAAGCTTCTTTTTTTTTTAATGTGAAATTAATTTTTCAATAATTTGATACACTATCAAATGTTCTTAGTACTCCCTTAGTAATCTTTAATGGCAATGGTGGCTACACCATATATTAAGGGATGCCTATAAATATCCATTTAGTAAATACGAAATGCATTTATGTATTAGTATATTTGTTTTCAAAACATATTCAATAATCTTAAAAAACAAGAGGGCCAGCATAGTCTTATCCGTATTTAATAGCCAACTTGACGTTTTTTTTAAGGTTTTTTTTTTAAGTGTTAATACTGTATTGTTGTGTATAAATTTAGTACGTTTAGAGTTACTGCATGTTTACAGCAAGTTTATATTAAATAACTAATTCTTATAATCTCTTTTGCAGCAACTTAATACAGAAATCGCTCAACCTGCTTGTGCACCTGCTTCTCAATATGAATGTAATGAAATTCAGGAAAGTAAGTCTGTATTTAAAAATAAATTTGTTAGAGTGTTTTGAAAATGATCTACTACTTAGTCAGTGTATGGTAGAACCTTTGTGTGTTAGAAATACACTTATGTTAATATTTATAAAAGCATTATTGCTTTATATTTTACTGTGTTTTACTTTTGTTTGTTAGACTGTCTTATGCTGAATAAAACAATTTTGATGGAATTGCATAGGAACCTTGCGTTGAAATTATCAGAATCAAAAGCTGGTGTCGCATGTAGGGGCATGAAACACAGTAGGCAACTTTTTGTAGAAATGAAGCCTCCCTTTCCAAAAATGTTTGAATGGCAGGTTTCTGGTCTCGGATTTTCTATGATAATTGTGAAAAGTTGCTTTTGATGCTGTGTTTTATGTAGATCAACTAATCTAAAGGAAGGAAGAATCACAGGGCCATGCTTGTTCTTGGAAAGCAAATATTTCTTGAAAAACTGCATTCAGTGAGATGTTGAGCAAAACTGTTATTCAGTTTGATAATTGTTTATTGAATTATCTGGGTATAAGTCCATGGTAGGTAATGTAGATGGTTTTCCTCCTGATCTTTCGAGCAGTTTTAAAGAGTAAATTAAATTAATTAGTAAAATAATAAAAGTGGATTTTAGATCAATAAAGTAACAAAAATCTGTCCGTTTGTCATTTTTCATTGGAGTTCTTCAGCACTGTGTGTTTAAAAATAACTGCACTTTATTGCCATATTTGAATGGTGTGAAATTTGAAAGTAGTAATTAATAATTTTATTTTATCAAATGGTAAAAAATGTGCACAAGTAATATGGAATAAATAAAATGAATGTCTGGGAGACCTCACAAGAAGAGTAAATTTTGTATTTCAGTTGGGTGGAGACTCTATTTTATTGTTGAACAGTTGTACAGTTGAACTTTGTTCAGTTGAAACTGAGCAAAGCAAGAAAAAATTTTGAGTGAAGTTCAACTTGTTGAGAAAAGTTAATGTTAAATTTTAACTCCACATTTTGATATTGAGTTCTGTGTACTGAAGTTTGAGTGATTAAATTGGGTAATCATAAACACTTTTTGAAAAATAAAATACTAAACTCTGATTATGTTATATAGGAAAATAATTGTTGCTAGCTACCAGTTCATGAATGTCTAAGTATCTATTCCTGATGAAACTGGAAGAAATTGTTAATTTGTTGTAAATTATAGTGACATGTAGCAAAATAAATAACTGCAAATAAATTAAGAAAAACACAGATAATAGGCAAATTCTCTTCATCCACGAAATATTTGTAAATTCCCAATGTCAGTTACAGAGTGAATTCTAAATAATAATTCAGCTAATTGTTTGAACTGAAATTCAGATTAACAACTGACTCATTTTGGCTGTTGGAACCATATTTATAAGGTGTATGGGATTCTAGAAGCTTTGAAAAATCTCTGAGAGCTTCAGAAATTTATTTTCCATAAATTTCGGGAAAGTCGCTAAATTGATAAAAAAAAAAAAAAAATTCACCAAGGCCCATCAGAAGTGTTTTTACCCATATGTTACATTCTAGTTGAATTATTTTAATAATTAAACATTGTTAGATTTAGATCTGAAAGATCTGCAATTCTATACAAGCAATTAGCACTTATGTACGAAAGATGTGGGTTGCAATTCCAGTTATGTATAAAATAAATTCTATAATTATTACCATAAATGAGAAATAGTACAAGTAATTAAAACAATACATTACAGCAATACACAAAAACAGTAATGCAGGGTAAAAGAGACAAATATTTACAGAAATTTACAACACTGTGATATTTTAGGCATGTAGTTAGTGCTTGAGTCTTAAACTATGTCCAATTACCATAGAGAAATGCAATTCTGGGAAATTCTGCTGCCATATATTCTACAATATTTCATCCAATTTGGGCAAAATTTGGATTGTGAATGCTATGTTAATGTTGCGTATATATAATTGTTTGAAGCAGAATTATTTTTTAATAAACTTAAAATATTTTAATATGTTTTAATTTATTTCAGTGTGTATTTAAAACAACATTAGAAAATTAAATTTTTAAATTGAAAAATAGGGGCATAGAAAATTAAATTTATTTTTTAAAAAATGTTTATATTTTGTATAAAGTGGGAAAAATTGTTTTCTGGTTTAAACAGAAACCTATTTTAAAATATGTCCTTAGAGAGACAAGTTGCAGAACTATAAAATATAAAAAAATTCCAGTTCAGAAATCTCAAAAGCTTAATCGTAGACAGATACCACCCAGATAATATGGAATGACAACAGATTTGCATATTGGCGCTTGGAATGTGCATTGAACTCTATAAGGGTGGAGCACGTAAAAATCTATTTGATGTGTTTTGAGAATTAAAATTAAGATATTTTGGCTATTCAGGACATCAGATGGCTTGAACAAGAAATTTTGGATAAAAGAAGATGCAGTATTTTATATAGCTGCCAGGATAAGCAGCACTGCTTGGGGTAGGATTTGTAATAACTAGGAAAATAAGAGACATAATCATAGACTTCAATCTTAAATAAAAGGATCTGTAAAGTGCAGATTTGAGGTTGTCCTCAAAATATAAGTATTATCAGTATACATGCACCTACCGAGGACAAATGCAATATTATTAAGGTTGAGTTCTACGATAAACTTGAGAAATGCCCCTCAAATGATATAAAATTGATTATTGGTGATATTAATGCAAAGATTGGCATGAGATTAGTGGGGAACTCTGCGGGTTATCATAGTTTACATGAGGAAAGTAGCTGTTTTGGCTTAAGACGTAATAATTTTGCAAATGCAAATGAATTTATTATAGGAGGCACCTTCTTTGGACATAGAAATATACATAAGTCACATTGGGCTCTGCAGATATAAAAACACTATATCAGATCAATCATTTCCTGGTGCATCTATGATAACAAAAATGCCCTTTAGATGTCAGCAGTTGTCATGGAGCCAGTATTGACTCGGATCGCTTTCTGGTAATTTCCAAGCTTAGAGGAAGGATTAAGACCGTTTGGAATAGGCAGCAAAAAGATGGAAGCATGAATGTTGACTCATTGTGCAAACTTGTGATGATGAAAGATTATAAAAATGAACTAAAAAAAAGACTATTGAAATGTGAAGATATACAGAATGGTGACTTCTCTTGGAAATAGAGTGAAAAAATAATTAAGGAATACTGCAGAGGAAGTTATATCAAAACTGAAAGGGAATAAATGACATGGATGGTATGATTGTGATTGTGTAAAAATTACTGAAGAGGAAAACAAAGCGTATAAAATTATATACAAAAACACCATACTAGAGGAAAATTATAAAGAGTTGAAAAGACCAGAAAAAAAAATGTTTCATATGAAAAAGAAAGCATATATGGAGGAATATTTGAGTGATATTGAAAAATTAAAAACACAAAAATAATCAAGAAAATTTTACAGAAAATCAGTGCTCTATCTTGCTTTGGCTATCCCAGGATTATTACTTATAGAAAATGTGATGGCAAGCTTACCTTGCAAGTGGTTGAGTTCAAGTGTGTAAAAGACGGAGAGAGTTCTTTAGAGATCTGTGCGGGAATAATCTTCTAAGGAGGCACTGAGAATCCAAATAACAATAGAGCTGCAGCACCAGATGGTATTAAGGCAGAACTTATTAATATTTACCTACCTGAACAGATTGATGCTGTTCATAAGGTTATACTTAAAGTTTGGACTATGGGGCAGATGCCGATTGAATGGGAAGAAGGCCGACTCAATTTTTAAAACAGGAGACAAGACAACTCTCAAATTATCACCCTCTTAAATGTGGCATTTAAAGTCTTTTCCTCATTTTATGTCATTATTACCTTATGCATTTACAGTTATTGGCAAGAAATGTGGATTTCAAGCTGAAAATCTACTATTCATCAAATCACTGTTAGACAAATTTTGAAAAAAGCTATTGAATATAATATTGATACTTTTCACCTTTTTATTGATTTTAAAGCTGCTTATAAAGCAAGTACTGTGAAAAGCTGTGCTGGAATTCAGATTTCCTAGATTTCTAAATTTTCCTAGATTCAGATTTCTAAAATTTGGTGATCTGTCTAAAATAATTTTAAATTGAGTAAACTGTGGAGTTAAAAATCATCAGAGGCATTCTACACTGAAAGGGGGTTGAGACACGGTATGCCTTTGCATGCAATTTTTTTTTTTTTTTTAATATTGCTCTTGAAAAGTCTGTTAGAGATGCCGGAATTATAACTAGACTTATACAGAATTATACAGTTATTAACATATGCTAATGAGATCAACATTATTGGCAAAAGTAAACAGGCATTGTGGAGGCTTTTATTTGTCTAAAGCCTGCAGTCAGAGATATTGAACTGACCATTAAGAGAGTAAAACAAAATTTATGGCTGTAATTAGTAGAAGCATATTATCCCTTCCCACTGCAAATAAATTCTTATACTTTCGAGGGTGTTGCTTAATTTACATATCTTAGTACTGTCATCTCTAATGATAATGGTTTTAAACTTGAAAATTACAATAGATTATATAGAGCCAATAGATGTTATCATGGTGTAAAGAATTTATTGATGTCTAAATAATTATACTTAGAGACAAAAATAAATCTTTATACAACTCTTATTAGGCCTATCATAGTGGTGAATGACAAACAGATGAAGAGACTTCTAATCTTTGAAAGTAAAATATTCCAAAAAATATATGGCTCAGTTACAGAAAATAATAGATGTCAAATTTTATTTAGCCATGAAATCTCTAGACAATACAAACAACCTAATATTGTTCAAGTCATTAAATCATATCATATCAGGTGGCTTGGACATATTCTTAGCTGTGATGACTTGAACTCTGTTAAAAAGGTGACGTTTGCAAGTGTAAAGGGTACCAAGAAAAAGGGAGGACCTTGCACAAGGTGGATAGACTATGTGGAGGCAGATCTCAAGACTTTAAAAATGTATTTTTGGCAGAGCTTAGCAACTAATTGGATCCATTGGAGGAAGATTGTTGAGACGGCCTTGGCCTGTATTAGGCTGTAATAAAACTGAAGAAGAATTTCTCCATTCCATCCTTAAAATAATAACTGCTGACAATAAATCACTCTAAATTACACCATTTCAATATTATTATTGTTATTTGATTCTTACATAATGCTAATGATACAGATACTTACATAATGCTTCAGCCAGTAATAATTTCAAATTTGGGGCCAAAACTTAACCTGAACCAAAATCATTCTGAATTATGTTTTTACCTTGGACATGTCATATTCTCTCTTTTGTTTCTGTCTTGTCAACTTGTTTGTCACTTGTTGCTCTTCCCTGCATTTAAAGTAATTGTTATAAGGATGCCAAAAGGTACAGATGTGTCCAAGAGTGAATTCATAGATTGGCACATTCGCACTGTGTAATTAAAGTTAAGAATGTGCTCTTCAAAAAATGCACTAGTTTGCATCATTACATAATTATGTTCTGTACTGTGTCATCAACTTATTACATGCACATATGCAGAACGTATGTTAAGCTACATACCACATACAAGTTAAAACATCATTAGAATTCACAATTAGACATGTTGTCTGTTTCCAAGCATTGACAAACATTTATATGTATCAAAAATGTTTAATGCATTTAAGTTATCTTAACATTTTGTATATCTGACATAAATCTTTTAGATTTTATTAATGTTACGAAAATGATCAACTATATTTGTTGTTTTTTTATGTTTGTTTATATTCGTGTTTTGTGTAGCTATAAGGAAAAAGTATTATTTAATCATGTTCTAAAAATCTTAGTCATTTGATGCTGAAAAGTCAAAATTTAATACCTATATTTTAATGTATTATTCTTCTGTGTGTAATAACTTATATTATTTGTAAGGATGTATCAAATTTTCTTGCACAGTTACTGTGTGCTTGCTGTCAAGTTAGTGTATCAATACTTTGTTTAGAATTTTTTACTTTTCATTTTGTTTCCATATGGAATTATAACTTTAAAATTTATAGGTAATATAGTAAAAAATGCAAGTGCCACATTTGGTAATTGTCGTGATGCTCGGAGTGGTGCTAGGGAAACTCGATCAAGAAGTGACAGTAACGAATATTCAAGAAACTCCAACCAAGTTGGATATGGAAGTGACAGAGGTAAATTTAATTTGCATAAAATTCAAAAGATGTAATAGAAAGCTGTCACTAAATGATATCTTTTGTTTTTATCTTCATATAACAGTCTTCTAATTTAAAAGCAATATTTTCTTATTTTGTAAGAAACCTTTTAAAAGTTTTACATTATAGCTGTCAAAAAGCTACGAATACTTTACAAATCAGTTTTCAACATTAATTATTAAAATTTCATGTATATTTATGAAATATATTGATTTATTTATAGTACTTTTAAAATTATAACATTTAAAAACTTTTGGTCCTCCTCTATATGCAGCTTAAATTTATCAGAACTGTATATGTGAAAAATACTGTAGCTTCTTTACATCTACTTTTGTTGTCTTATGTAATCTGCTTGTTTTTCTTCTCTTTTTGATTTGTGCAATAGTTATTATATATATACAGTGCACCAGCTCTGAGCATATAAAATATAACATGTTGATTTTTCATCATTACGAAATGTACTGACATACAAATATATTTAAATTAAAGTCTTATAAGAAGGTTTGTTCTTCAGATGTCTGGATGTGTTGATTTAAGTAACTGCTCAGTAGTGTTGAAATAATAATAGTAATAATAATGATAACTTTAATAATTGGTATATTTCTTGGGAAAAACTGTTATCTGTAACAAAATACTATTTGCAATAGAAACTTGTCAATTTTTAAGCAAGCAAGGCCTTCCTGAAACTCTCTTGACAAGTAATGACTGCACTTAAGGAGAATACACTTTCTCGTTTCTGACATTTTATAACACCAATTAAGAAAAATGCTTATACAGTACAAAGTCTGAGATCGGACGTCCAATATCCAGAATGATCTAAAATCTGGACCTTAAAGCCGCCAACAAAAATTTTTTAATAATTTTCTTTTTATGTTTTCAGCATACACATTTGATTTTTTTCCCAAAAGAAAACATATGGAGAATCCTGATTCTTAATTTCACTTTGGCACTAAATAAAACACCTCGTTATTCAGGAAACAATCATTTTAGCATAAATTTGTGTAATCAATAATTTGGCTGTGTATCTGCTTGGCATACCATCTCAAATATGTTATCTAATATTTTATATCCCTGACGCCAAACTGAGGAATAATTATTTATTATATTTTGCTTTCATCACCATATGTTTATCAACACATGACAACTTGAGTAATGACTCATTTCAACGATGCCTAAACAATTTTTTTATATTAGTAATTGAACAACAAAGAGTATGGAAACCTTTTATGTTGACATTACGCTTGGCAATGATTACAGATTTGAGTTTAATGTGTTAAATGTTGACAAAATATAACAAAAATTTCTTTCCATATGCTAAAAATAGATTTTGTTAATGATACTCACAGGCCAAAAGATTACATTTAGTGCTATTTGAATTAAGAATAACTGATTTTTTATTCACATAAACACAGAACCGGCACCAGAGCTCGTATGGCCGCACTGAGTGGCAGAATTTAGGGAAGACAAAATTTAGAGAAGCACCACGTGAACAAAATTAAGGAATGATAGAATTTTTAGAATTTAGGGAAAGCACTGGGACCCAAAATTAAGCGACGGCAAAAATTTAGAACGTAGGGAGGCACTTGGTAGCAGAATTTAGGACCCGCAGAGACTGCATCAGGCGGCAAAATGTCTAGTGATGGCCCTCAGTAAGCTTGAGTACATGTAGGAATTTATTTATTCAGAACTCAGGTAAGTCTTAAGGATGTGCAAGAATTAGATGTAAGTATAATACATAACTAAATTAATACAATTCAGGCTTAATTGTCTCAGTGCATGCTAGAAGCAAGGCAAAATTTAACGGAACATTTCCTCGTCATACTACATATCCAATCATGTGTAGTGAAGGGTGTCAAGCTAGGCAAAAATTATACTTTACTGATTCCAAAGAATTTCAGTTAATATAGCAGATTGCACTGTTCCTTATCTTTCTGATTTGATGCAGCTTATTATTTTTTGTAGGCTGTTATAATTACAACAATTTTATGAAAACTAAAGTTTGAACTTTCGATATGTTGAAAGGAGTTTCTAATTCTGGAACTCCAACAGGATCTACAAAATAAAAGCATGGTTTGATTCCATTAAACAAAAAGTGGGTTTGCTGCAAAAATGGATATAGGTATATCCATCTGAAAATTATGTGAGGAGTATGGCATTGGAATGTCAACTGTATATGACATAACAGAAGGACGAAGTTTATGAATTTTTGCGGATTTCGACACCCCACTCGCAGTGAATAACAGAAAAATTATTTGCTATGCGAAAAGTGACGATCATGACAAAGTGATGATTGAATGGCTAGACAGAGACACAGCGAGGGTGTGCCAATGCTAATGGCTGAAGCCAAAATATTTCATGAAGAAATGAACTTAAAAACTGAGTGCACATATTCGATAGACTGGTTAACCAAATTTTAAAATCTCTATGGTATAGTGCAATTAAAAATTTCAGTTGAAAATGCTTCAGCTAATAGTGAAGCTGCTGAACTATTTACAGATGAATTCATTGAAGTCATTAATAGTGAAATTTTATCTCCAGGGCAAATTTACCACATTGAGGAAACGGGTCTTTTCTATCATCATGTACCATGAAATATCTTGGCGACCTCTACAGAAACGGCTCCAACTAG
Organism: Stegodyphus mimosarum; assembly: GCA_000611955.2. Classification (NCBI taxonomy): domain Eukaryota; kingdom Metazoa; phylum Arthropoda; class Arachnida; order Araneae; family Eresidae; genus Stegodyphus; species Stegodyphus mimosarum. The sequence goes on from KK121530.1 coordinate 83,317, forward strand.
TGGCAAAGATTCTAAAGCTAGACTAACAATTTTAACAGGCACAAATGCTGTAGGAATGCATGAGTATAAACTTTTTGTAATCAGAAAAAATACTCGACTTCGAACATTTAAAGGAGTAAAGATTTTCCCGTTATATATCATGCAAATAAAAGAGCATGGATGACACAAGTGTTAATGTATGATTGGTTTGAAAATCATTTCATACCCGAGACTTAGCAAAATTTGAATTTGGTTGGCTTACCTGATGACAGAAAAATTGTCCTGATTGTAGATAACTGTTCGGCTCATATTTCACTTAAAGTTTTAGTGAAAGATAATGCATCCGTGTTCGTGTTATTTTTTCCTCCAAGTCCTTTGTTCAGCATATGGATATTGGAATAGTGCACGCTGAAGTGCAAATATAAAGTCGCGTTTTTAAAATCCATGTTAAATTTCTTGAATACTGGCAAAACATTTCAAGAATTTTTGAAATATTTTATCATAAAATTCTGCTGTGTGGAGCATTGCAAAATCATGGAAAGATGTGCCTCCAGATATTTAAAAAAAAGGGCTTGGCATAATTTATTGGCCAGTTACCATATTTCATGGTGAGGTTGATGTCCCTGTGGCTTATCTGTTCAACCAACTGAAATGAAATTTTCATATATTGTTATTTGAATATTATGTGCTTGAGACTGAAATGATTTAAAACAAAGAGTTGTCATGGTTACAGCTACAGTGAAAAATTTTGAAATTTTTGAATGGCAGCACCCATTGTTTTCCTGCACAAATTGATCGATTCATTGAAAAATCATAAATGGTATTGCAGTGATACACTTATGACAAAAATTGCCAGTATAAGATATTTGCAAAATGTAAGTACCCAGGAAAACGTGAATATTCAGATGTACACAAATATGTAATTTAATTACAAACTAGTGGCCCCAAAGCAATTTGTATGCCCTATAAATTTGTTTCCTTTTAATTAAATATCATTATTTCGATATTTATTATTATGACAAGAATTTGAATTAAGATTTTAATGATTTGGAGTTCAGTTATACATTAATTTCATTGCCATTAAAAACAGATGTGACTAACTCTTTAGAAAATCTACAAATGGAGCTAATTAATTTACACTGTGATATAAATCTTCAAAGATTTGAAGATACATGTTTGATGAAGTTTCATTTGGATAGATGTTATAATTTTTGCAATAAGAATATTCACTTTGCTGTGGAATACATTTTTATGTAAACTGTTTTTTCCACAGTTCAAAATTAATAAAAGAACCAGGTTGACTGATGGATATCCACAGTCCCTGATGAATAATTTTTATGATGGATATCCACAGTCCCTGATGAATAATTTTTAGTAATTTTTCTCTTAGGTTACAAATTTAAGAATATCAAAATGCTGTGAGGTGTCATAATTGAAAGTTGTTATAAGAAATGGAAAAGTTTATAATTATGTACAAATATATATCTTTTTTTATATATTCCAAGGGCAAAAATAAAGAGAAACCTGTTGATTGTCATTATTTATTCTAAAGTTTTGTTTCACTTGGAAATATTTCGTAATTTGTTTATTTTTAGTGGTTGATTCAATATATTAGAATTATTCAAAATAACTATGTATTTGAAAATTTGATATTTAGTTGTCTGTTTGGATTATAAAGTATAACCAACTTTAAGATTTCAGACAGAAGATAAGTATGAATTTGAGCTTTTTCCTTGCATCATCATTATTATTTTATATTTATGTTTTGAAAAATATTTAGTAATTAAAATTAAAAATTTAGGGAAAAAATTTCATTTTTAAAAAAAAATATTGTCTCATCAGCTGCTTTCAGTCTGCGTGGAATTTGAATTTGAGACCACTGAGCTATTTAGACATACTTGCCTTGTCTTGCAGAAATGCCTATTAATTAGATCTACTAGCATTCTGACAAACCTCACCATATACTTCCAAATTTATAATGAGATTATGACAACCAATGAAAGTAACCATTTAATCAAGGCTGCTGTATTTTGGGACATAACTGTTATCACCATAAGTGCCAAATGCCCAGTCTTAGATTTATGTAGCTTTGGTTGTTTGAGGACAGTTCTTATGTCATATCACTAATCACCAAGTTTCATGGAAGCTTGTAAACTGGAGTGGCAAAAAGATTTTGCTTCTAGTGTTGTGTTGAAGTCTACAGTGGAATTTGTAATGCTGACCATCATCAGCAAACAGATGGTCATATCGAGGCCAATGGATTGGGACACTAAGATTTTTAAGTATTCAAATGAGGTACATTGAGCACATGTGAGCATTTTGATTTATTATTGTTTGTAAGATTAGTGAGGGTTGGAATCAAAATCAAGAATTAAAAATGACATATCTTTAAGAATGTAGTAGGTTTTGCAAAAATATAATTTACTAAGTTAAAAATCCCTTCATAACAGTAATACATAATAGATATTTATTAGTTTTTTCTTTTTGGATGTAAGTTTGAAATTCTTTTTGGGAAAGTTTCAAGGCTGTACTTAATTAATCAGTGTATAAAAAATACATATTTTCCAAGAACTAAAATTTGATATGTTGTGGAAATGATGGATTTGTATTATTTTTAATTCAAAGACTTACTTGAGAGTAATTTTAGTAAGCAGGTAAAAATTAATATTAAAATAATCTTTTTTATGCATATTTGTTTACTGCTTGAGAACTTGTACAGTTAAAGTATTTTTCATTGTTGGAAGAGCTGATATATTAAATAATTTGTACTGGGAAGATCTTTACTAAATTGAAAAAAAAATTATATTTTTTTAGCTGCATACCAAAGTACAAACAATAGTCAAGCTTACATGAATAGGGAAAATTTTTCTGATTCTTCAAGCTACAGTAGCAATTTGAAGAGAGGATTAAATTCTAGGGGAGGTATGTTATCTTCATTTTTTACTTTATAAGCACAAATTTATATACATTTAAGGGCATTGTGGAATATGCTATTTTTGTAATCATTTATTGATTTTTTAAGCAGAAATTCTTAATATTTATATATAAAATTTTCTTCATTAAATGAATACAGTAAAAACCTAGCTTTATTTAACAATTTTGCAAAATTTTAGAGTATTTTTATATTGGTAATAATTCATGATAAATAAATTGCAGGTTTTTCATAAGAATAAATTGTTATTTGGTAATATGTTGTGTACTATGTATTATTTTCTTGCCTTTTGTAATCATTGTTGCTTTGTTGTTAGTGAAATTTTCTTGTTAAAATACCATACAACTGAATTAGTTTTGAAATGGAAATGTTATGAAAGTTTTTGAGATGGCTCACAAAGTACTATATTAATAAGTTTTTATTGTCTGTGCCAAGGTGCAGTGTTTGCAGTAGAAATACCTTCTATTAATTACAGTAATTGTGTAAATGTTTTTAAAATTGTTGTAGATTAAGATTTTCAAAGCCAAGAAGCATGAAAAGTAACTGTACCTTTGTCAGAATTTGAACTACTGATATGTTAAAATGTTAAAAATCACATGAATTAGTTATTTTGTAAATTACATCAATTACAAATGTTAAAAAATAAAATAGATAAAAAGTATTAAAAAATAGAAATTGTACACATAAATAGTTTAGTTAATTAAGCAGTATGTCATGTTGATTGACAATAAACACATCTGTGAATTACCAATTTGCCATGCTTTATGAGTCATCCATCAAAAGAGTTATGTGTTCTGAAATAATAAATGCTTTAGTTGCATAATGTGGCATGTCATGAAGAATGGAATGGTAAAGTTATAGATATTTTTAACATCATTAATTTCTGTTCTTTAAGTGCAATTATACTTGGCTAATGGCATGGTGTTTCGTTTAAATTGTTTTTTAATTAGATGTATAGAGATAATATGCTAATTAAATAAAATACCTGATTTTAGGTGCAAGAGGCAATAATGCAGCAAGAGGAACAAGTAACAACCGCAGCAGCAGAGGCGGATATAGAAATTAGTGGACATTTGTGATTAACTTCATTATACTTTTTCTGCTTATTTTTCTCTAAAATCTGGGAACTACTGAAGTGTGGATGGGTGTATTTAGAATCAAGTTGTGCACTGTGCAACTCTGTTGATTGTCATGATATATGCAGGTTGTTATATTGTGGTGCTTCCAAAAATTAATTATACTTACATTCAGACCAAGAGTCAAGCTATATTTCTGTTTAGTCTTTGAATTTTATTACTTTTTCTTTCTAAAAATAATAAATTGTGCATTTTTTATTCTTTTTATTGCCTTTTTTCCCCCTTTTTCGACTAAAGTACGAAGCAGTACATGCACATATATAGTATTACTTCTTTGGCATAAAGCTTGGGACCATTTTATGTTCCAGAGATGGTGATGTGTCATCATTTATTAAATGTTACAGTTAAAGGCAAGGAAAAATATTGCCAGCATTTCTATCATTTCAAAAATGTTTTTATGATATATATATAATTTCATTAATTGCAAGTTGTATTAATTGGATTTATGCATCTTTAAAATTTAGTATGTATAAATTAAATATAATTTCAAAAGAATTTGATGAGTATTTCTTGTGAACTTCATTATAAATAATTTTTAAATTTATATTTATAAGCGATAATTGATGATAAAATTACACCATTTTAAGGACAAGTTTTCATTGTTCTTGCCTGATGTTGATATTTTCACATGTAATTAAGTAGGTTAAATATATATATCAAATTCTAAAATTTGTAAACACTTATTGCTTTATCTCCCCCTCTGTCAGAGTCGCATATAACTTGCATGGATTAATTTTGAGGTATTGAGAACAAATATAAAATGTATTTTTACCTAATTAATCACCAACTACTTTATTTTCTGAAATAATCATATAATAGTTGTATTCGTAGCTCATGGATTATAATTCAGATGTTTGCTTAACATATCTCTCTAGTAAAATTTATTCTGTAGAAATTGCTACTTACAGCAGTCATGAGAAATTATTTGAAGTTTACGATAATTGCATTTGTCCAATATGATTACAAAATGAGTAGTTCCTTGTAAAGAAATACTTTAAAGTGAAAGCCTGTGTAGGATTTAAAATGTGTAGTATGTAAAGCATCATATGCTGTATTGTATGCAAATGGATCATACTTTTCCAACTGATTTAAGGCAATAAATCATATTTTCAATTTAACAATTTTCTTGTAAATTTTTGCTACCTACACGTCATTTGCTAAATTTTTTTCCTGCGATTTAGTAGCGACAGTTAGGGTGCTGGTATATAAATATTATGCATTGAATCTATTAAAGTAGAACCTTGAATATCTAAATGATTGGTGCTTAGCATGTAGGATAACACTTTTTTTTAATATAAATAGTCAGGCTGATTAGTATATATATATACACATATATACACGTTGATTGAAAAATCAGCTACCTGAAATCTATTAAATTATTTCTCCTCATAAATGAAACAAAAGAGAGAAGTAACTACCTGTTTATATATTAGACTTTATTATAGGGAAACCTATAAGCAGTATCACTCATGTAAGTAGACTTTTTAAAAGAGTATACTGAAAGAGCTAAGCTAAACTTCTTAACAACAGTAAGTACTGTTACATACAGTGGGTATTCAAAATAAAACTATTCTAAAACTCTGTAAGTTAATTAAAAAATTTCTTACTCTTTCTTACTTAATTTGTTGTCTGCAAAAGGTAAGCTAGTGAAATTGCTAAATATTGGGAGTTCGTATGTGGCTTCTGCTAATGCATAATGTATGTATAAGTCACTATTCCTTAAAAGGTCATTCATGAAGGTGCTCATCAAGCAATAATCTATTGCCACTGTATGGTTAATTCAGGAATTGTTGATAGGTTACGCTGATTGAAGAATTATAGGAATTAAATTTTGTTTAAGAATGGAACTACACTTAACTGTATTTTAGTCATCGTTAACAGATTACTGAACATTATCATTAAATACAGGAATGATTTTCAGTTTTAAATGATCCAAATAAAAAAATGCTAAAATTTTGTGTTTTCCAAGTATCATATTCTTAGAAGGCCATACACAGCAACAATATTTATTTTTTAAAAAAAAAAAAAAAGAATTTTCTTTAGCACAGGATAATTTTCCATTGGTCTTGTATGTTTTGATATAAATCAATATAAAGAGTTGTTGAATAAAAGTTATCTTTAAATCTAGGTTGGACTATAATATAATACAAAGAAATCTAAATTGACATGATCTAGCAATGAACGTATATATTTGAAAGTAATCTCTTGGGCAGAAATTCGAAGGTAGTATTTTTGCATAGTGTATGCTTATATCTCTCGTTTCTTTTAAAAATATATATTTATCTTCTAGCAAGAGATGTTTGTCAACCCGAAATTGTTTTGAAAAAAAAAAAAAATGTTGTTGATTCGTTATATAGAAAAAGAATGATACAGTTAAAATTACTGTCAATATTATATGTAGTAATGTTATAGAAACATTGATAGTGTAGACATTGAAATATTGCATTTCATAGATGTTGATCTGTAATGAACATATTCATTTTTTATTTCAATAGCTATTTTGCAGCTACAGAAACTTAGCACATTAACCGTGCCTTTTCCAGAATAGTTACATTTTAAATATTGTTGCGTGCATACGGTTTCAATATGGATTGAATGCACAAGCCGTTAAAAAGTTAAAGTTTATTCTTCCCACAAGAAATAAATCAAAATGCTGAAGTATTTCTTCAGAGATATTCGCACAATATCTCAAACATTTAGCAAAACTCAATTCAAAACAGATAAACTAATTCTATCTCACAGCGAAATCGCTACAGCATTAAATAAACAAACAGCAGTTCACTTTATACAGCTACAACTACAATAACAACTGAGCTGAGGTGTTTCAATTCGGCTTTTATAAGCTTTTTAATTATAATTAGAACAATCTCGATTTTTCTGGATGGCAACAGTAATTACGAGATATTTATTTATAAAATATTAAATGCACGCACTTTTATTTTTATTTTTCTGACGTAGCTTTCTCTTAAAGTCATCTGTGTTGCACTGGAAAATAAAGCAATTTTAATTACAATTCTAAATAAACAGCCAAATAAATATGAAGTCCGTAACACTGCCCCTTTCCCAAGGACTGCACATCCCAGGCAGTACAATCCTTGGACAGGAAGCCAACTTACAACTAAGGCGTCAATGCTATAATAAACATTGTTACAATAACAAAATAAACAATAATTGCAATAAGTAACTTTTGGCAAATCAAATACTAGCTAAATACAATTCAAATACTAAATACAAATACTATCGAAACACAAGTACTGGCAAATACAAATATTATCAAATACTAAATACAAATTAAATACTATCAAATACTAAATACAAAAAGGACCATGGTCTTATACTATTTACAATTATATACACTACGTACTATGGCCATAGTAATGAACTAACCTGTCGTAATGAACGACTTTAGGTTTAGAGTTCGATAACCTACGGATCCAAACCACCATGTCATTCAGCCCGTTTAGGACTGTGTACAGACCATCCCAAGGTGACTAGATTTGGAGAGTCTATTCCGTCGAGTCGAGTTACACAACCACATCTTGTATCCTTCGTCGAGTCGATGTTCAGTAGCTCTCGTGTCATATCGGGTCTTCATCTTCTCCCTCATCAAGTTGACTTGCTCTCGTGCAGAACGGTGCATCACTTCAAACCAGGCCTGGATATCTTGGACGTATTCTTCTGGTAATGAAGGTGCATCTGTAGGGTGGCCAAACAAGAGATCACAAGGCAGACGAAGATCACGGCCGATGAGCATCTGGGATGGAGAATTGCTGGTAGTCTTGGGTTTCTCTTCAACCCTAGTATGATTTCGGCAGCTTTCTGAGCAGCGCCTTTCAGATGAGACGTCGGCATTTCCAGCTGAGGATCCCTTCTGATGATCGATAGTCATGTCCTCAGTTGCTGAAAGCAGTTTTTTGTTTTTGAAATCTAAGGAAAAATTGTATTGCCTTAAAAAGTCCAATCCTAGAATGCAAGGATCTGTAATATCCGCCACATATGCCGTACGATAGTAGGTGGCACTTCCAAAGGCGATGTTCATGTATAAATTTTTCCTTCTATGTCGATTTTCTCACCAGACGCAGTCTGGAGGGTAACACAGGATGGCGTCGAAATCAGTTTATCCTTAAATTTTTTAGCTAAATCTCTTCGAATGATGGTAACATTAGCTCCTGTATCACTGATCATATTGCAAGGAAGTCCATGGATATGCCCATTGATGGATAATCCATTACTCTTGCCACACACTGCAGAAATCTTGAGCGCTTTAAAATGGGGTTGTTCACTATTGCTCAAACTCTGCTCTGCAATATGATCATTAATTTGCTTCCTGCGTCGTTGCTGGAAAATGGTCTGGTCTTATTTTCCTTACACCTCGTGGTGTTCCGCAGTTCCTTCGTACATGGCCTTCAGCTCTGCAGTTCCAGCACTTTGGTTTCTTTTCACTCCTTTTCCATCTCATGGCACTTAATTGTCTGTTTACATTGTCTGTCTTATTTTCCGTGCTCTGAATTGTGCGGCAGTTCCTTTGCGTGTGCCCTAAAGCACCGCAGTTCTAGCACTTTATGGTCAGTTTCTTGTCACCAATATTCCATTGCAAGGCATTAACTTGTCTTGTTAAATCATCTAAATGAACCATCAATTGATCCACTGGCTCGTGGACTCGCACAGCTCTGAGTGGGTGGTGACCTTTACGAGTTTCTTGCTGGGCTGCCTTGAATTTCATGGCATACACTAGAGCGCTTTTTATATCTTTCACATCTGCCATTCTCAGAACTTTCTGTATTTCAGGATCCCGGATGCCGCCGATGAAGTATTGCAGGGACAGAATTTGCCTAGTTTCCGTCAGACACTCTGAAACTGAAGCCTGCTATAATTTTTTAAACACTTCTCTCCAAAATGCAGCTCCAATGTGCCGGACAGAGCTTCGAAATCTAGCCTTTTGTTTTCGGGAAGAGTTTGAAGGATATCCGCTGTGTCTGCTCTCAAAGAAGCGACAAGATGACAAGCCTTAGCTTGGGAATCCCATCCATTTGCTTCCGCAACTATAGAAAATTGAGTCTTGTATACTTGCGAGGAGGTCTTTCCATCATATGTCGATAGCTTCAGAGATGGACGAACAGGCATGGGTAAAAGTTTAAATCCATCGGTATAGCTTCCTGCCATCGCTACGAATTTTGTTAAGGTATCAACTTCTTCGGCAACTGTGGAAACTTTGCCATCAATTTGTTGTTCCACTGCAAAAACTCTCTCTTCAATTCGTTGCTCCACCGAAGAAACTCTTTCTTGAATTTCTCCAACTTTGTCTTCAACTGTATCTATCTTTTCTTCCATAGCCTCAAACTTGTTTTCTATCATGCAAGCAATTTCTCTTTTCATTTCCTCTTGACCCAATCTCATTTCTTGTTTAATTGATTCTTGACCAACTTTCATCTCATCTTTAACAGAGTTGACAGCCCCTTCCATCTTTTCTTGGAATACAGCAAAAGCTGTCTCAATTGTTCTTCCATTGCTCTCTTGAATGGCATTCAAATGTTGCGTGCGTACGGGTTCATTATGGATTGAATGCACAAGTCGTTAAAAAGTTAACAAAAATTTATTCTTTCCACAAGAAATAAATCAAAATGCTGAAATATTTCAGAGATATTCACACAGTATCACAATATCTCAAACGTTTAGCAACACTCAATTCAAAACAGATAAACTAATTCTATCTCACAGCGAAATCGCTACAGCATTAAAGTAAACAAACAGCAGTTCACTTTAAACAGCTACAACTACAACAACAACTGATATGAGGTGTTTCAATTCAAGTTTTATAAGCTTTTTAATTATCACTAGAACAATCTCGATTTTTCTGGATGGCAACAGTAATTACGAGATATTTATTTATTAAATATTAAATGCACGTGCTCTTTTATTTTTCTGACGTAGCTTTCTCTTCAAAAATCATCTGTGTTGCACAGGAAAATAAAGCAATTTTACTTACAATTCTAAATAAACAGCCAAATAAATATGAAATCCATAACACTATCATTGTAATAGGAAGAGAAGCAGCAAGGTAGAAGCCAAGTGTGCAGTTATCCAATATGGCAGCACAAAGGTGGAAGCAAAGTGTGAAGTTATCTAAAATTACAGCCTGTTTAAAGAAAGTTTTGGTTGTGAAAACTTTGAGTTAAGTTCAGTGTTAGCTAACGCCATATGTTATGGATTAGTCTCAATGACATTGTTCAGAAAAAGTTTTAGAATAGATCCAAATTAAAATTAAGGGTTAGGGAGTTATTGGTAATTTAAATTATAATTTATTACATATTTTTTTTAAAATACCAGAACCATACATGTTTTCACTAATTTCGTGAAAAACGTAGGACTCCAAATTTAGAACATTTATTTTATAACATTTGCTTAATTTATAGACTAAAATATTATCAAAATTTATATTTTGCAAATTTATTTTGGTCAAAATTGTATGCATTGTATCTTTCAAGTTCTCTTCATTTGCTGCTGCTTTAAAGCTTTTCTGTTGCCATATATTTTTCTCATTGAAGGGAGGATATGTAAGATAAAAAATATGTAATGATAAATTATACTTTAAATTAGCAATGACCCCTTAATTCATCTTTTTAATTTGGGTACTTTCCCTCTGTATTCAAAAAAAATTATAGCTTTTCCTAAAGTACGTCTTTCAAAATTAATCTGTTCATGCATCATGCCTGCAATGTGATGAAATGTCAGTCAGTCAGATTAAAAGATGATTTTAATTGCACATTCCTTTTTCTGCACTTTGCTTGTTGCTAGCAAAGATGCTTCACAATGCTCTGCTTTGTTCATTTTTAAAATGGTTACAGTACAAGTTCAAGAATTGTGTGGACTGCAAGAATGTTCACAAATAAATTAATGTGTTCGTTACGTGAAAGCTGTTTTATTCTTTTTATGAATCTATGCATTAGTGTCTAAGTAATTATGACTCAGATAAGCGTCTTATCTTTTAATGGCTGTCTTCTAATTTATTCAGTCTCCCACTCAAAATTAACACACATTATATATTATAACTCGGAAAAAAATCAAATGTGAAGTTTTTAAGCATGAAAGGCAAATTTTCTGATGAAATTTAATAGGAGTTTCAAATTTCTGAAAATTGCCAAGTATACTTATGCATGCATGCTTGCTTTCAAGAACCAATTTACATAGATGTTGCTGCCAAGTTAAATTTTTGAATTTCTCCGTAAATTTCACACCAAATTTAACAAAGTTTAATATTTAGTCAATTTGAGTCATAGAATTGAAATATGGAAAAAAATTGGTATGTTATTTCAGAAAGAGAGTCATTTTGTGTCAAAATACCTATGTTAGAGCAATGCTATATATAAATCTAATATATATATCCTAAGTTGAGACATGAAAAACGCAATTTGAATTTCGTCAGTCGGCCCAGTAGAATGGGAGATATAGAACTGTCCCCCCTTTTTTTTGCAGTGTACATTTAATAAGTGCATGATTAAGAATCTACATTTATCTATTAGTTTATTATTTTATATTTTTGCTTTGAAAATCGGATAATGTAGAGACTCAAAAATAGCATTCCAAAATTCTAGAAAATTCCTAAATACCATTAAAATCTGCATGTTCCTATTTGCTTATCTACAGCATTTTAGCTATCTCCCCTCCCCCCTAACTATGTAATTTCAGATGAGCATATTTATATGTGCTTTTTTTTTTTATAAATATTACGAGTTCAAAGTTGGCAGATCAATCTTTTAATAAATAAGACTGAGAAAAGTTGATGTAATAAAAACTGACAAAATAGCTTTCTAATCCATTCAGTCTTATTTTTCTCGCTTAATCGTATTAATTCCAAATTTTCATTAGGCATAAGAATTTGTTATATGAGTGAATGAAGCCATTCTGCAAAGAACTGCAAGTGTTTACTAATAGTGTCAGTTTTTCTCAAGACCAGTAACTTCAGTACTTTAAGCATATGGTATTATGTTGATTTATTAAATATAACTGTATAGATAAAGAATTAGATATCTGAGTAGCCCACTTCATGTAGTTAGCATATAAAATTAAAAATCATGTAGGAAAAGTGTACATCAAAATGAAGACTGTTACCAGATCTTCCTTATTACATGTAAACCATTTTTATTTACCATGTTGCATAGTTATACTAAATTTAAAACATGAAATAAAAGCTATTAAGTTGTAGAGTCATTAGGTGATATTGATGCTGGAACGTGAAAAATGTATAATGGCCTCACTGAGATTCGAACTCCAGACCTTCTGAATACACATCGAGCATGCTTCCAGGTTTACCACAAAGGCATGCAGAAAGGACAAAGAAAATACTTAACAAAGTTTTTAAAAAGAATTTTATCAAGTGGAACAAAGTTTAAGTAAAACAAATTCAAATTTTAAGAGATTATAAACAAATAAATGAATCAATTTTGAAAATTATTTAACTATGTTTAATATGAAAGCATACTAAGGTAATAAATACTTTTGAAATTATACCATGTATGTTACTTAATAAGGTGCATAAATAATACATTGCTTTCACAAATTGTTAGTTTTTGATCTCAACAGATTAACTGATCATTTGAATTATGATCAAATAAATTGAAGATATAGACTGATACATCAATACCTAATTAAAAAGTATATACATCTCTGGCACTTCTTACATTTATTATATTTAATTTGAATTTCCTAATTTGTTTTATAAAACATGATATTTTTTTATCGAAATTAATATACATAAGTGACTACATTTCAATTATATAAATGTACAACAATCCATCTAATTCAGACCCTAATAAAGATCTTAAATAACTGAGTGCAAGCAAGGCATCAGTAATTGATATAAATTTTATTTTAGAGAAAGCTGAAGTAAAACCCAGTTAATGTTTCCAAGTTTTTCTTGCACTCATTCTGATGTGACATGCTACTCTTTCTTATTCCTAAATAAATGTGAAACTAGCTATAAATAATGTTATTTTCTGAAAAATTTTCAAGAATCAGAAAATGTAATGGAAAGCTGAATTAACTTTTATCTTCATTAAACTGAAAATAAAGTTCTGTGAAGGGTTCTGAAATCACACTAAAGTAATACTTTGAAATTATACTATGTATGATACTCAATAAGGTGCCAAGATAATATACTGCATTCCTCAATAGATTAAATGATCATCTGAATTAGGATTAAATGAATTGCAATATAGATTGATACTCCAATACCTAAAGTCAGTCTAAAAAAGCAGAAATTTGTTTCTTTTTTAAAATGATTTTTATTTTCTCATATTTAAAGAATATTCCATGTTTATAATAAAAAAAATTAAAAGTAAATTGCATATATTGCAAAAAAAAAAAAAAAAAAAAAAAAAAAAAAAATAAAAAAAAAAAAAAAAAAAAAAAAAGGGGGGGGAATTAAAATTCAGTCTTCCTCCTCAATGTAGTTTAGCTTCCAGAGTTTCAGCAGTGATATTTAATATTATAGCATTGAAGATAAAATTTTCAAATCTGACATTCAAGTACAAGAATATTCATATAATGAAATGATTAATATTGAAGTACTGAAAAAGAAATTACATTTTGTCAGTATTTAGCATTTTTGGCATTAGGTAAGTTTGCATCTTAGTTTTTTTTTTCCCTTTTTCGAGTTGTATTATTTTATCTGTCATTTCCAGATTGTGATAGTTTAATTAATTGTATAATTAGCAAATTGCCAATTCTGGATGCTGTTGCTGTTTCATATAATTAAATATTTTGTAAAAATTTTATCTCAAATCAAAGCAATCTATTACTTGTAGGAAGGAGCAGTTTAAAGAAAATGCGGTAACTCAATATTAGCATTTGTTACATTACTATGATAAAAGGTATTCTTAAATAATGTATTTCTGCTATGGATATTTAAAAGTAAAACATTAAGCAAACCTTTTTCTTAATTTCCAGAAAATACTGGAATATGAAGACCTGAAATTATTTAAATAACTGATTCTCTTTATATATGCTGCAGATTGTAAGCTAATACTTCCTACTCACTTAAGAATTGTAAGACCTATGTTTCATTTTCCAATAATTAAATAAAAACAACTTAAATTACAACATGGTTTTATTTACAACCCTCTTCAGAGGTTACTATTACATGTGGTTTTCCAAAATAATTAGAGAAATTTTACACAAGCATTGCACTGATAAAAACACAAATATTTAAGTAGACTAAACATACATTCTGAATTAAATTTCCAGCCTTTCAAATGATAAGCATATGAAGTATATCTCAGTTTTCAGACATAACAAGCCATAACATGAATACATCACAGAGTGCATTTACATTCTGATGCTTCTGTTTTTTCTTCCCTTTTGTATGAATGTATATAATACAGACCAAGGAAATAAAAGATTGCTCAGTAAAAAAATAATAGCAAGAGAAGGTAGCATAAATTTCTACTTCTTTAACAAATATTATGCCTTAAAAAAGTTTACTTGCATAGTTAGGAAATTTGCATATCTGATAAAGCTGAAAAAGCATTTTTACAAGAAAATATATTTCACAACCATCAATGAATATTTTGTAATCACTCATAAAATGTTTATAACAATATAAAATTTGTAACAATGTAAATTATTTCAATGTGATGAAATTTTCTTATTGACTTGGAAAGGCCTGAAGGATAGGAAATTACACATATTTCAACTTTTTACATAAAATATTAAAATACGTAAAAGAAACTAACAGCTAATAAAAACTGGATCTCTAAAGAATTCTTTAGATAGCAGAATTTAATAGTTATGATAATTAATTATAAAATTAAAAGAATCAATTTAAAATATTTCTTTATGATTGAGAAAAATCCAGTGATTCTTGATAAATCTGAAATTATACATAAAGCTAAACTATTAATAAATTTATTTTGACTGATAATAAAGGAAAACTTTTTTTTTAAGCTAGTGAAAGGAATTTTTAATATACATGAATCAATTTTCAAAAACAGTTTTTGTAAATTTAATGGTAATGATGTTTAAATTATTTTTAATTCTATGTAATGATGATGTACTTAAATGCAAATAGTTTTTCTTTTAAATACAAAGTATTATACATTATGTTTTCATATTTATATAAATATATTGTGACATAATAAAAAAGAATAAAACACTAATATCTATAGTGAAATGTATAAAATCTTATTTCCTTACCTACAGATATCCGTATCTTAAAAACTATGTCTTGTATTAGAATTGGCATTATAATGATGAATTAATGATCAATCAAATACTGACACAAATATATTTCTACATATAAAATACACAAGCCTTAAAGCAATCTCTCTTGGTACAAACCAAGAGCTGTTATAAAACAAATTCTTGATGCCTAGGAAAAAAAAAAAAAAATTCAACTGTATTTCAAATATCATACATAGCACAATGCAATTGCAAAGCCTATATTTAAACAAATAGTATTTAAGAGATACAAAACAATACTAACAGGAGATCACAGCAAGGAATGATATTAATGTAGCTGGTGCATCTTATAATGGTCCAGCATTAAGACTAGTTTAAAAATGGCATTTAATACACAAAGCTTAGCAGTCATTAAAATTAATCATAGATTTAATAATGATTCATTTTATTTCAGAAAATGTAAATATAAAAAATTACAACAAAATTTATTATTATATGTTCTTATTCTTTTAAAAGGAACATTTAACAAATGTATCACTATTCCTTCATATACATATATATTACTGACCTCAGTTCACAAAGTACATCAATATAACAAGACAATGAAACTATAGCTTGTAACTTAAATCTTTTAACAGTTAAATATTAAGAAAAAAGATATTAACACATTTGTTGATAGAAACTTCACTGTACGCAGTAACTTTTATTATATACATAACATCCGAAAATCTTGTAAAACTTTTTAATGTAATTTTCAAATTTTTATTCATAATTATGAGTATATACTATAGTAACAATTTTTAAATTTCTGAGATGAAAATAAACAATTTTTATTACATCAAAAACTTATATAGATTTCTAACATGAGCTAAAATTTAACAAAGAAAAATAAATATTGAATTGCACATTTCAGCTACAACAGTATTACAATCTGCAGATTTGTTGTTCACAGTGCAAAATCCTTTGGCAGGTGAAGCTTGGGTGCACAGTTATTGCATAATATGACTAGCAATTTAGCAGATAATATAACTAAACAAAAAGCAAATTTTGTCTCAAAATCCTGCCCCCTCTACACTTGAACAAACAAAACAGCAAAATGAAGAGAATACAAAATTCCAAATGTTTTGTATTTTCATATACATGCTTTTTTAACAAAGGAATAAAAATATTAATACTGTGTAAGTAAATCATCTGATAAAATACATTTTTCAGATTTTGTGAAGTTTAAGTAAAAAGTGCAGGGAAAAAATTAAACACCAACACTGAATGGAGACTGAAATGAAAATATAAATATTTTCAACAATTTCCTACTTCTTCTCAATTTCTGTTATTGCAAGTATTTAAATTTATATTTTCAGCAGTTCTCATTTTTTTTTCTTATTTCTGGTATAGCATACATTTAAATGTTTTACAGAAAATTGCTATTAAAAGTATTACTAGTACTTTAAAAATATTTCTCATTTTTAAAAATCTAAAATAAAGAACTTTAAAAATAACTACAATATTTGAAACAATAAAACTTCAGATCTCAAAACAGTTTAAGACTTTTTACACTAAGTTTGAGAAATTACTAAAATTTTTGCTTAAATAAATTTTACATAAAATATTGATAACAGAAGAAAATTATTTTGCAATGCTTGAATGAATATAAAAACTGCTGTAATTTTGTACAAACTGTCAATATTATTAAAGTTCAGAAAAAAGTCTACATAGTCATTGAAACTGCACACCATATTTCTTTTTAATCATCTAATTTTAATTTTTAAAAGAATTTTAAGGTAGGAAAGTTAAAAAAAAATCATTATTCACTTAAGAAATGTATATAAAGAACACATATTAAAAAACACTATAAAATTAGAAATTATTAAATTATGATATCCATTATCGTATTAGAAATGAGTTTCAGATGAAAACATGTAAAATACAGCACATTATTAACTACTAAGGACATATTGTCTACTCTTCTGATTGAATTATAATCACAAAAAATTGTTAATTCATAGTAAGACAACTGTTAATTTTTATATGTAGTGTTTTTTTACCTCATAAATGTTTAAATTATAAATACAAAAACAAAAATATGGAGGCTACTTTTAAGTATGACAGTTAACTTAAGACAATATTATCTACTTTTATTTATATATTTCTGCACAAATAGGCCATAATTTAACTACAAATACTCAAATATTTTTGTTCAGAAAGTAATCTAAAAGCTTCGAACTTCAGAATAAATATATTTAAATTTTTAACTAATTAAAATAATGAAAAACATATGAATTAATATTATATTTATTTTTATTGCTCTTAATGCAAGAAGGAAAAAAGGAATCCAAAATTGTTGCAGAAACTTTCTTAAGTGCCCAATTTCAATGAATATTAAACTACCATTAATGACAAATGTGCATTAAAAATTGAAAAATATTTCTGACAGACAGTTGAAAGAAAACCTTTGTTTTTTCCTAAAATATAGAAAGAAAAATTAAGATCTAGAACTGTGTATAAAAGTTAGTGAACAAATAGTGATACAAATTTACAGTTACAAAGTGTCCAAAAATCTATATATGACATTTAATACTTAAACAACACTAGTGAGTGTTATGAACCTTTTTTTTATATACTGATTCTACAACTATAGCATTTGAGCATTTCTTTTGTAAGGCAAACATGAAATTTTCTTTTCTTTCTTTTTTTGTTTGTTTACTGTTAGCTACTAAAGAAGAGCAGCTAAACTACATTACTTCTGC
The DNA here is from genome assembly GCA_000611955.2 of Stegodyphus mimosarum. Lineage (NCBI taxonomy): Eukaryota > Metazoa > Arthropoda > Arachnida > Araneae > Eresidae > Stegodyphus > Stegodyphus mimosarum. Next base: position 101,283 of record KK121530.1, read on the forward strand.
GCGCACACTCAAAATGAGATTACAGTCAAAGAATCCTTAAATCAACTCTACATAAAATAATTTTCAAATCAATAAAAATCATTGGTTAGTAATACATATGAAGGTTTAAAAGAATGTAATAAAACTGCAAAATAAATTTAACAAATTAAAAAAAAATAAACCTGATGCACTTAAATTACAACAGTCAACCATGAAATGCAAACTATCAAAAATTTTTCATATCCTGAAATACAATTTAAAATATTCAGAATTAAAGCATATATCACAGTAGATAAAAATTTTTGGTTTCATCTCAAGCATACATCAAAAGCCTACACTTAACAATAACATCTAATGAAATATACATAATTTATACAATGAAATGAACATAAATTTGGCAACCAAGACAAAATTTGTTCCAAAAATAAAACACGGAAACAATAACAAAAAAGTAATTTGGCATTAATATTCAATAACAGTTAAAAAAGAATAAATATATTGTTTTTCAGAAATTTATTAAATTATTTTAGCTTAAACTATAACAGTCATGACAAGCATTAAAATAACTGTACAGTAATATTAATGCGTAACACATATATAGATATAATTCATAAAATTAAATTTTTAAACTTTTATCACAGTGTTAAAATTAATAGCATAAAGAACACATATAAATTAAAATAGAAATTTTAAACTTAAGTAACACCACATAGTAGAGATTCTTTTCTATAATTCAAAAAGCATTGTGCTTTTTGTAAAAGAGGACCTGGAAAAAAAAATCTGTACACACTACCTTATTTAACATAAACGTTTATTGTACAATATATCAATATTTATCACTGAAACAAATCAATTATCATTTGTGAGCATTTTTTGATT
>KK121530.1:109861-125581 GCA_000611955.2 Stegodyphus mimosarum
TATATATAATACAAATATTACTAAAAAAATGCTAAAATATACCATGAATAATTAAACTATACTTCTTTAAAAGAAAATAAAGCAAGTTAATAATAACACTATAATAATAAAAATGAAATAATACTTCAAAATAATGTTGATACAAAGAAAAAAATGATACATAAACAACACAATACATCAATAGATAATGTAATCATACACAGACAATACACAAAATAATATAATGACACATAAAAGACTTAAAATCCAATCATATAAATAATAATACTAAAAGTTCAAACAACAAATAAAATCGTGCAAAACTGCTTCGGAAGTCCTAAGGACAGGATTTACAGGGATTTGAACCTGGATTAAACTACCAATGTTCCCTGACCATTCAGCCATTAGGGACTCCATATCCTAATGCATTGTTACCAAAGGCATCATACTAAACATACTATTAATATGTAATGGTTCTGGATGCATTTCTCCTAAAACGGACAGCAACAAGATCCTTCTCTCCTCCCACCAACAATATAACAATATGAGGCATGATGATTATTTTGATCCTAAAATTCACTTAATTTATGATCATGAAGAAATAAATAATTATTTCATTAGCTTTAAAGAATTTTATGTGGACTAATGTCTTAAATATATGTAACATATGATCATAAAATACTGGTTTTTCACTGTCTTCAAACAAATCATTTCATAAAATAATGGATTTTCCCTATTTCAGTATTTATTCAAAATATAAAAATAAATAAATTATAAATTAAAAATAAATTCATATTATTTATTCAGTTAAATGTAAAATGATGATGTTATATTAAAAAAGGATCCATGAAAAATCATTTTACATAATTGATATAGCATGAGCCTTTGAACTAAGAACCTACTACACAGCCTCACCAAAATGAAAACTATTTATTAACAATAATTTTTTTTTTCTTACAAATTTCTCTTAACACTAATTTTACACAAAGTAAGACAATCAAGTAACATTTCATAAGATCCAATATCTGTTTTCATAAATTGGATGATTAAGCAGCTTCTGGGGGGAAAATAGCTTTACAAAATAATAAATCAATAATATCATATTCTTTAAAATAAATAGAATTTATTAACACTATTTAAAAATATTAACAATTTAAAACCTCTAAATCATTCAATTTTTCACATATTTACTCTGAAATAGACTAAGAATGGAACTGCATTAAAAAACACTCATACAGTGATTAAAGTAAAAAAGGTCTTTAAAAAAATAATGTATGCTGCAATTCTACAAAAGACTAGAAAAACATACTTAAATCTGACAGTTTGCAGAATCAAAATTTGAAATATGGATATATGCAAGTTAACTACACAGTTTTATGTCACTGAATTATTCAAACATAGAAATTAACTTTTATTACACAATTCAGTCTTAAAATAATGAAAGTTTAATTAATTAGAGTAAAGCACTCAAAACATTTGCATGGGGGTGAAGGCCTTTATAGAAAATTTAAGAGAAATTAGAACATATTTATATTTTGTACGCATAAAGCAAAAAATATTATGTGCAATCAATTCATTTAGCAACCAGAACTGAACTCATAAATTAAAAGCATTATATGATTTTAGCCTTTAATATGCAGAAAATACCAGATTAATCATATAGCTCTGATATTTTATTAAAATAAGAGCTTTGAACTATTACATCAAATAAATATATTGTTTCATATGCATGAAAATTAAATTATATGTAAGGGGGTAAAAAAGGGATAGTGTATAAGAGAAGTATTAACCATGAAACAAAGCTTAAAGAAAATTACTTAAACCTTTGTGTTATCATTAGCTGTAAAATTAATGCAATGCAATTAAAATTTTACGTTTTTTAAGAGGGGAAGCTAAGTATTTAAACTACAAAAGATATGACAGAAATATACTTCATACAAAATGGTGTTGTTGTTGTCATGTCTATGATAAAGCCTATTCAAATAGTGCCATGGGCGAAGATGATAGCCCATGGCAATCTGCAAAATGTTATCATCATAGAGGCTCAGGTTCTTAAACCAGACACCAATTTTTAGCAATTTAGCAAAAGATGGCCAAAAGAATATATGCAGTTGTCAATTCTGTGTCCGGGCAGTTATCACAGTTTTTGTAGGTTTTCCTAACCTCTTTGTCACTTTTCAATCCTCTGTGATGGCCAGTTCTAAGTCTGACAATGATTTTAGTTATAAGTCAATCTCCATTAATGTTATGGGGCTGGTTGCTTTACCGAAACTGAAAGTTCCTTCAATTTGTATTTGGCTATAGCATTTGCATCTGAAAAGGTGACATTATTATTATTGTTGAGATTTCGAGCTTCTTTTTCCAGTTTATCTGCTTTCTAATTACCTGTGATGTTGATGTATACTTGCAACTATTGAAGAATGCAGACCTTATATCTAACTTTTGAAGCTTGTTTAGGCAAAATTTCCAAACAAATCAAATAGAATCAAAGAACTAACAGAATTTAAAAATATACATCATATTTTCTGAAGCATTATAGATAAATGCTTGGAACACTTCATATCAGTAATAATATCAGTTGATAAGAAGCAAATATTTACTTGTGTCATCCATTCAGCATCCTGAAGGCATTCTTCTAAAACTGCATGAGAATCTTTTTCTTCTCCTTTCTTCACATCTTTAACCTACAGAGGAGGAAATTGCAAAACCATTAGGAAAATATTTAAAATTTATTTAGTATCCAAAAGCTTATTATTTCTTTAAATCTTTTCCAAAACAAAAATTGATACATCTCACAAATGTTACAATTTTTATAACACTGTAAGCCCATTTCAAAGTTTCAGGTGCATTATAGCATCTAAATTTTCATATCAGAATTCCAATTAAACTTTTTTTTTCCTTTTAAAATGCTTTGAATGTGCAGTGACTTCCTCTTGAAAGTTAATAATCTGTATACAATGTATATAAAACAATGATGTGGGAAAAATATATTAGCACTAGAAACAAGATTTAATATATTTCATATTTCAATTCATAAATTATTTTCATACTATCAGTTGCAATGTTCATACTATTTCCATACAATCTGTATTGCATTTATTTTTAAAGTGGAAAAGGAAATGATAATATATTTAACCATCAAATTTCCTATATTCAGAGAAAACCACATTTTACGCTTTATCTTTCATTAAAAAGAGATAATAATAATTAACACTAAAAATTTAAACCTTTGATATAAAGGGTTGGATGTAGTTAGATGAAGGCATTTAAATAAATAAGCAAAAGGCAACACTGCACTACATATTTTCAGTGTTACTCAAACATTTTGAGTCTTTACCCTCTTACTTAAATTACTGCTTCCTGTAATGTTCCCAGTTCTTTTTCTATGGAACAGTGAATGCATTTGTATGTATATGTGTGCATGTGTGTGTATGCAAAAATATACATGCATACCTTCACACACAAAACTAGATATTATTAATGAAAATTACATAAAATTAATAACATTATAAAAATATTTGTCATCAATTATATTAAAATATAAATTTATCTAACATCTATTACTTTCAGCCGAAAAAATACCGCTATAGAACACATGTAACAAACAGCTTTTAATTACATGGAAGAGAAACAGATCACTGGAAAATGTAAAATTATGCCAAGAAACCTTTCTAAATTAGCCAAAGATTTTACAAAACTTTTCATATTTGGAGAATGATATTTAAAACATGATGCTATCCCTGGTACAGGGGATTATTGATATTGACTGCTGAATCTAAGGGTCTTGGTTCAAATCCCAGAGAAGGCATGGATATTTGCAAACATATAGTGCCTGAGCAACACGAAAGCATTCAAAATACACGGCAAGCCAAAAGTCCTCTTGAAAGACTGATGGTAGGGTAAAGTGGGTGGATGACCTTGGGCTGTCAGCTGGGGTGTTCTCCCTAAAAATTGGGGTGGAAGCTTTTACAGTTACCAAGGCTTGGTGATACCTAATATACCTACAAGAATGCATAGGTACCAGCCTAGCTTCAATCTGTCTCTGCATATAACATGCTGGAATTAATGGATAAATTGCATTTAATTTTATTATATTATTATAAAATTATGGAATGTTGCAAATTGCAAGTTCCAGCCAGATGAAAACACATCAAGAATTGTCATTTAAACTCATGTAATCATCCATTAGGCAAAATTCTGGATTGTCAGCATGCCTGAAAAACTTCATAAATATACCAAAACTCAATTCTACATTTCTGGCTGATAACCAATCCTTTCAGAAAGCTATGCATATTGTTGTAGCCATTTTGTTTATATCAAAGTCTTCCCAGATAAGAAACTACCTGGAAGAAATCTGAATATTTCATTGATATTTAACTGCATATGGTGAGTGTTAAATTTCTGTCAGATGTAATATACATCAAAAATTGCAGTTCAAACTGTACTACAAGTCATATGTGAAGAAAATATTTGCTTATTCATCAATTTCATTTTACACATATTCCCCTGGAGAATGAAGTTAAGGAGATACTAACCACAGGATCTCTCATATACAAACTTTTTTTCTGCAACCTAGGATAAACAATAAACCAATCTATTCTCATCCCCAGGTTGTTGCAAGGTTTTTCAGCAATTTGTCCAGTTATTGCATGGTGATTTCTTGCTGGTACATACATATAGTAATTTTTGGAAGTGACTGTTCTTTTTAAATTATCTTAAATTTCTGTGACAGTGAATTTTTCCTCCACTATAAAGCAACCTCAGATGACGTTTTAAGAGGTATTTATTTTTTTGGAAAGACAAGATTGTGATCAATCTTCGTCCATTTGCTAGTGGTGCAATTCACCTGAATGTTGTATGAAAGATATTTTCAACAATTTCTCAATATATATTACTTTTTAATTTCAGAGTAAGAATATGAAGTAAGTTTTTATTCAAGTGCCTTTACTTGTATAGTCTATACATTAGTCAGAGAACTTTTTTTTTTTTTTTAATGATGAAATCAATGAGATAAGCAGGTAGAATTTTCTAAATACAAAAGTTTTATTGCATTTGCAACTATAATTAGAAAGAAAGATATTAAAATACATTAATAGTTGGGGTTTAAAATTTTTTCTACATCATTATTACATATATAAGTACGTTATTTATTTCTGCACATAAGTGCTACATTATATTTAGCTTCTAGAAAATATTGATGGTTACCTTTTTACAGCCCAGTTGAAAGAAATGGTATTTATGATGGTGAAGTCGACTATAAAGAGTAACAGTTTGTACACAAGACCCACACAGTGGGAAATTAAAGTCACATACTGGGTGACTCTGGCCTTCAGCTTTGCTTTCTAAAGTCACAGGATCATATGTTTGCCCATGAAAATGGACAATATACTGGATTTTGCTGCCATTACATACCTACAATAATGATAAATTAAAGTTATCCACAGAAATAATTTTAGAAGCACATAATTTTTTTTTTCCTTAAAGAAATGAAAGTTTACTTGCATGTACTAATCTATAATAACATAGCAATCCTTAAAACAACATTTTTTATTTAAATTACCCAGAATAATAACTTTTAGTTTGCAAAATCAAATTCTCATCAGTTATTTCAAAGTCGTTCAGTTGCAAATTGAATTTCAGGACAATAAACGATGTTTAAATGTATACATATGCTTCTGAAAATATAAATAAGCAATTTTTATTGAAACCAGATTTCTTTCAAAGCCTACATTTAAAAAAAAGTGCATTAAAATTTGTAAATGTAACTCTAACATATCTTACATAAAATTTCAGGTGTTTGAAATTCAGAGAAATGCAATTTTTGCATAAATTGAAGATTGGGCATATAAACAGTAATAGAAAATAGCTAGTATGGATGTTAAAGGCCATTAAAGATAGCAACCAATCAAATGAAAAAAAAATTAAATTTAAAATTTAAATTAAAAAAAAACAGAATTTCACTTAGCATTATTAGTTGTTCAGAATCTAAATTACATGGGGCAGAAGAAGACTGATAAATAACTCTCATCTTTGTGATCTACTAATGAAGGGTCAAGTTTTTTTTTAAATGCAATTAATCTGTTTTATTCTGGAATGAAGCCTAATACAGTACTGATATATCACCGACAAGAGGTACTGAACAATTAAACTTTGCTTTGATTTACCTTAATTGCCACATTTCTATCCTTACAGTATCTTACCCATAATTTAAAACAATCCAACAAAAAGGAAAATTATATTTTTTTAATAATACAATACCTGACATAAATTTTTTTCATCATCTTTGCTCATGCTTACACTAACGTAAGGATACATTCTGACAGAGTTTAATAACTGAGAACTCCAATTATCACATTGAAGTAAAGTTCCCTTTTTTTCAGTTGTAATTTCTTCTATAGCTTGTAAATGAGATAAGAAATATTCATCTGGAAATGAAATGCGAAAAAAAAACTTTTCAAAACTTTTTTCATATAAGATAGATACATAATTTATGCATAAAAAAATTAACTAAAATAATTACTAAACAAAGTAAGTTGAATCTACAAAACAAAGAATAAAGTTAAAATTCTCATTATGATTAGCATATTTTCTAAATCACGTTTCAAACATTTTTTAGAATCTATAATTTAAATAAAATTTCAATCTAATTAAACAGAACAGGTTTTATTAAAACAAGTAAATAAAAAAAAAATTGCAAAAGGCAAAAGAAACGTAAATGAATTGGCAAACACAGATAAGTTTTAATTTTGAAATTAAAAAATATTAAATAAAAATATCAATAATTACAAATACGATCTTTAGACTTTTATATCTATGCATATCTCTGAATTACATCTGAAGATTTCTGACAGTATTGCTATGCAGCAATTTCATTCAAACACTCTAGCTATTTGAATTGTTATACAATCACTGAATTTCATGTTATATTAAATAACATAATAAATTAATTTTTATATTTAAAAACTTTTTGAAAGTAAAATATATATCTTTACATCTAAAACCTCTGTCTCTATATATTTACATTTATATCCTTCCATTCTTCTATGGAAAGACAGAAAAAATATGTATTTACTAATTTTTACTTCCATTGCAAACATTTAGGTTTAACCCCTTTACTACTTCCTACAAGACAAACTCGTCGATTTGAAAAATGCTGTTAATAGCTTTGAACCTTAATACAACACACACATATATCCTTCATATATAAATGTAAAAATAAATGCAAAGAAAAGACAGAGCAGTGTCGACACATAATAGCTATATAGGATAAAGAAACTTGGCAGTTGAGGCGGTTTTAATTACATTTTATTTTTCAGGTTGACGTTCGCGGCCACAATCCCTTGGCACTCTAGTTGTGCTTATTCAAGAACATTTTCATTTTGGAAAGTATTGCAATAGAAAACGTGCACAATGAAATAGCAACCAAGAAGCATACAGAAAGAAGCTGAAGTGCCTAGTTAGCCAATATGGAAGCCCATGAAGAGAAAAGTTTTGGTTTGGGTTAAAAGTTTCAGTTCCCAATTATTATGTCATCAGTGCTGTGTGGGCCATGCCAAAAGAAATGATCTAGAAATGACACAATGCAGAGAAGATATTACAGTTTTTAAAACAGAGAAAGAGAATTAAAGGGAATTAGGGGTTAGTTTAAATTATAATTTTTATTCACATATTTTTTTGAGCTAATGTACCATTTACTGCCATTTCTTGTATTTTTTCTGTATATTAGAAATGTTTTTGATTTTTCACTTGAATTTTTTTAAATATTGTTAATTTGATACATTTTTTCTCTTCCTTTATAGTTTTTCACATTTTGTACTTTTTACATTTCATTCCCCCCTGGTTCTTTTACTTTTATAGTTTTGTATAATTTTTTTACTCTTGAGCTACAGTATCAAATGTACTTTTAAGTAATAGCTGTTTAAAACTTCCTCTTCTTTACAAATATTTGTAAATTTTGCAGCTCAATGTGTAAAATTCTTGACCGCATAGCTCTCTCTTGTTTAAGTACTACTTTCTACTCTTATACATATATAAATACAAAAACAATTTTACTGTAATTTAGGCTAGCACCCTAATTACTTTTACTTATATGTATGTGTGTGTAAGATAAAAAATATGTAACTATAAATTATAGTTTAAATTAGCAATAGTCCTTAATTCCTCTTTTTAATTTGGGTACTCTCCTTCTCTATTCTACAAATAGTAATTTTTTCTGGATAAAGTCATTTCTAGATTAATCCCATCATATGACTTTTACCAAAACTTTCTCTTAATAAACTGCCATATTGGATAACTGGGTACATCTGTTCTTGCTAAGATGCTGTTTGAAGTTTTTCCTTCTATTGCAACCATATCTAAAATGTAACTGCTCTAAAACAGGCATAATTAGTGTGCCTATGAGTTGTAACAGCAATATGTTTAACTATAATGAAAGAAATATGATTTAAATCTGCTATGACCGCATCTTCTTGAATCTATGACTTCAGAGTTTCTTCATCATGTCAGGACTGAGTGTTCAGTGCATACTCTTGGCGAACATATTCGTGAAATAATCTAAGTCCTGATCTTGAACAGGGAGCTGAATGCAGCTATGTTCTGTGGTAGAAAACTGTGGTTAAGTGGTAGAAGAGCTGCACGTAAGAAGGATTTAAAATCCTCTTTTATTAAACCACAATTATATACAGCCACTTCCCAACTCGGGAGCGATACAGAAAATAATGACTGCACTTGGGTCTAAACTGAACAATCAAATAATTTCAAATAAAAATAGAAATTAAGCAGTCGTTGCTCACAGAGTTATAAACGCGAGGTTGGCCTCTATGCTAAATGGCGCGTAGCAAGATTTAACTAATACTAGCGCACTTAGATTTACTTCAATAAGTAATAGAGTAACAGTGCTAAAGCTTAGAATTTAAATACTAACTAGTCAGGCGAACGTCAAACAGAGCAGCAGTGATCTGAGACTAAAAGCTCTCTCACCCTGAGTAGTTCCTCGCTACCGTTTAAATATAAACTTGGCTCCACTTCAAATTAGCATAAAGCTGAAACGCCTGCTCATTCTAACGGGAAGTTGAAATAAGAACACATAGGAAAGGATAATTAAAATAAAACTTTGTTAGTTTAAACTAAAACCTTACAATCATTTTGCATTTACTACGAGTTCTTCAAAAGCAATATCGAAAAGGGGGGGGGGAAATATGGTTTTGCTATTGCTTTCCAGTGCTTAAATTTACAAACTACTTCTGCTTTTAAACTAGTGACCATTTAAGTTATTACTTAAAAAGAAAATCCTCCATCATAATATATTAACAAGTGATTCAAACTCCTTACGCTGATGTTTCATCTACTTCTATTCTCAATTATAGGAAATAAGATAATCAGTCTTCATGTTAATCTTTATTACAGTTTAGCCATTTTATCGGATAAATTAAATCACATTCTTTTCAGAGGTGCAAGAATGAGAATTATACTACAGATTTTAACTTTTGCATCTAGATTTTGTGAAAAACATTCCCGAAAATTAATTGTACAGACTTGAAAAAGCAACAAATACTGTTAAAAAATGACTCAATATTTCAAAATGATTCTGAACATTTAAATTTCATCGAGTTTTTCAATATTATTTTGTTAATAATGTATGCTAAATGTTTTTCATTACCATGTTGCAAGTAATTTTTAATTAAATATTACTTTGAAATTTATATATTTAATACTGTTTTTCTTATTATATTAGATTTAAAAAATTTAGTAACTAATTCAGTACTTAAACTAAAACTTTCTCTTAATAAGCTGATATAGTGGATAACTGCATACTGTCTAATCATACTAGGAAGAGCAGTTTGGCTGAGGACCAAGATGGTTCAGTTTAATTCAAGGGGTGTGGCTGAAAAGCACAGGTATTTTTCCCTTGAGGTCGAGGGTCATTTATTACAATTGTTGAGCATCGCTATTACTGACCTTCTTTTACTTTCAAATCTTCATTTTTACTATGAATTCTAGTGTTCCAGGAAGCTCTAGAAATAGGCCTTTCCACAGCAATTTTAAGCAATCAGTACATAACGGATACAAGTTTAGGATGAAGAATCACAATTAAGAAGACTGACCATCCCAGCTACACAGCCAACACGTAGAGCGAGTAAGATGACTGACATTTTTATTGCCAACATAAACAGAATTCGTAAATCTGAAAGTAAAGAAAATGTGGAATTCTCTTCCCCTAAAAAAGGAAAAAAGAGAAAAACTGTTGTAAGTACAGGCTTAGATCATTTTGATTTCGATATTTTAAGACGAGGAGTTCAAGATTTTTATTTCAAGGAAAAGAAAGTACAGCCGAACTGCTTCCTGTATTAAAAAACAAAATAAATTTTCCTTTGCAAAGAGAGAAACGCTAAGAAATATTCTCCGAGAAATTGGTTTCATCTGGAAAAAATCCCAGGATAAATAAAGAGTTTTACTAGAGAGACCTGACATTGTTTTGTCAAGAACAATGTATTTGAGGAATATTAAGCATTACAGAGAATAATCCCATCCCCTAATTTACATAGATGAAACACAGGTGGACAGCAATTTAATGTTTGGTTAAATGAAATCAGCGGGATTTTATAAACAGGAAATGCCTCTCACCACATAATAATTTTATGTGCTGAGATGGGTTTCATTCCCAATACTAGCTTAATTTATAAAGCAAACTCTACAACTGGCGGTTATCACGGACAAATGAATTCTTCAATATTTGAAAAATGGGCAAACGAAAAGTTAATTTCAAACCTGCCACCCAATTCTGTTATAATTATTGATAGTGCACCTTATCATTCATTGCAGCTCAATAAAGCCCACAATGCCTCCCCCCCCAAAAAAAAAGAAGCTGTAATGCAATGTCTGGAAAAAAAAATTTTTTTGTCTGAATTTGTGAAAAGTGAAGCTGCTGAATTTACTACAAAATGCTCCCAAAGGCAAAATTTTTAAATTTGATTGTATAATCGAAGAACAAGGCCATATAATTCTGTAACTCACACCATATCACTGTGATATAAATGCCATAGAGTATGTATGGGCTGAAGTAAAAAATTATATTTGAAATCAGAACATGACTGCAGATATAAGCACACCAAATTTATTACCTTTCACAAATGAGGCTATTGAATGTGTTTCGGTGAACAATTGGAAGAAGTATTGTGATCATGTGAAGAATTTAGAAATTGAATATTGGAGAAAAGATGGTATTATAGAAGAATTATTGTGAACCATTAAATTTTACTGTCAGCGACAATTCAGATTCTGAATTCTCTATGAGTTCGGAGGACCCTTAATGCTGTGTCACCAAAATAAATGTAAAGGAGGAAAAAAAGTATGGCATATTTAAATTTTTATTAAATTAATTGTTATATATTAAGTTATTATCATCTATTAAAATATGTATTAATTGATGATGAATTACATTACAATATATAGTTTACTTTTACAATTCTTATACCTGTTTTTCTTTCACATGTTATGATCTGATGTTTTATGTAATTTAATTCTATAATTTTAAAATTTCATGGTCCATCAATTTAAAATATAGAAAGCACAGACAAAAATTTTCTTTTGTGCAGCACTCAAAAGGAAACAGAGTGAAATGGAAAAACCTTTTAAATCTACCAAGGTACTGCGCACTCACCCCTACATCACTGACAGGTATGCTCACTTCCGCCCCAAACCGGATGTTTACATAAATCTGGAATATGTGGTCAGACAGTACCTCTGTTCTAAGATGCTTCTTGAAGCTTTTCTTCTTATCACAACATCTAAAATGTAACTTTTCTGAAACAGGCATGGTTAGTGTGCCTAGTGAAAATGTTTTAACTACAACAAAAGAAATATGATTTAAATCTGACTGCATCTTCTTGTATTTACATGACTTTGAGTTTCTTCTTCATTTTGCATTGACTATGTGTGCTTCAACATCTATCTGTGTCATTCCCAAATCATTATATATATGTACATATTTTCCGTAATTATTTGGGTATTTAATATGCTTATTGGACTTTTGATATTATTTGAACTATGAAAATTGTTCAAAGCTACTGGCAATGCTTTTCAAATTGACAAGTCCGTATTGAGGGGAAATGGTGAAGTGGTTAAAATCTGTCCTTTTTTTGCTTAAAATCTTAGAATGTTCGCATATTCTAAGACTGCTTTTCGATAACTTAAATTCTAATTTTTTCTTTTTATTAACTATTAAAACACAGATTATCAAAACAGTTGTTCAAGATGCAAACTTCAAAATTAGCCTAGTGTTTATAATACAATTAATGCACTAGTTTGTGCAATCTGAGGGGAAAAAAAGATATGTTTTCAACAAACCATTTTCTTTAACAATTTCTGGTATGAAATCTGGATCTAAAGCATGACTAACTAAAGTCTGTAGATAAACTTCAAAATTTTCTCTTTGAGGATGTATAGTATAATCACAGGAACTGAAAAAAAATCATTATTATCAAATCATTCATTACATTCAATAAATTAAAAGACAAGCAATATATACTATAAATTTTATATGCGATGTTTATATTATGCAAATTTTATATGCCATTTACAAAGTTTGCAAGGGCATTTCACTTCTTTTGCTTAACAGTCATCCAACAATAATTTGAATGCATTCTTATTCATCAGAGCATTCTCAGATAGGCAATACTAACTATACAAAGCAAATATGCAGAAACAGTTACATATTTACAATTTCGTTTGAGAATTCTACGCTTAGATTTCAGAATAGCCCTGGTTACTTATACTATGTTTTCCAGACTATAAGAATTATTTAAACTATGGATACTTTAATTGTACACAATAATAAACACATTAATCATACTGCATATTATGTTCAATGATTCAATCATATTATACTTTTATATAATTGCTCTATGCATAAGACACATTTTTAATGATTATCTGATAAAATATGGTACACTCAACACTCAGCTACAATAATGCTGCTGTCTCATCATTTAAAACTCCACAGTTTATGAATATACTCCTTGAGAGCTAAGAAAGGAAAATTAATAAGTACCATATCTACAATAGTGTGCAAAACTTAAGCAATCTTTTCCTAATTGTGACCGTAATTCCACAAAAAATCAACTGGGAGACATGAAATTCATATTACAGAGGTATAACATAGGATGAGACAAACATACAAACAAACAAAAATAAATAAATCAGAATGGTGATGGTTACAAAAACTGCCCAGCCAAGAGAGAGAACAACAAACCAAAGAGCCTTAGTAAGGGATATGACCTCTCCTAACAAAAATGGTTGCATTGCACCTTCTGTCGATATTCAGCACTAGATTATATAACAGCTCTTGAGGTAAGAGTTCCCATTTTTCCAGAAGTATCTGTTTCAGTTGTCTGTTGTGTCAGGATGTTTCAGCTGTCTGTTGTTCTCTTGAGGGTATGATCGTGTCACCAGGCATCTCCCTAAAATATACCCCACATGTTAAATGGGATTTAAATCAGGGAAGCATGCTGGACAATCCATTCTATGGACATCTTCACTTTCCCAGGAGCCCTCAACAGCACAAGTCATGTCATGCATAACTGTGCACTGTCATCCAGAAAAACATATCAAGTCCTGATCAATGGCACCTCGGTACACATGCACATGCGCAAGGATAAATTCATCATCATAACAATCTGTGGTAAGTGAACTTGAATGAACTGAAATGCCAAAAATGTCAAGCTCTGTCCATCTGTTCTTTATAATGCCACACCATGCAAGCATGCCAGGACAACCTAATGTTACCTGATGTTAGAGGGATGAATACATTTCCCTTCTTCTTTTCATATGGAATGATGCTGCGAACTATTTGTCAGACTTAAACGACTCTCATCGGTACACAGAATGTGACTCCACTGATGAAGAGTCCAGTCTCTGTGTTACCACTGTAAATGGTGCTTCTGATGGGCTACTGTCAGTGGTATGCAGCGTCAGGATTGTGGGTGAATAGGCCACTATTATGAAGTCATCTAGCCATAGTAAACTGGGACACCTGGCTACCATGTGCAACTGCTGAACAAAGTTGCCAACTACCTAGCTTTAATCACTTTTCACCTGCAGGGCAAAATATCAGTCAGTTGTTTTCCTCGGCCAATTACCACCAATCTTTTTTACAGCTGTACCTGTAAATTTGAAGGCTTTCCAAGCTTCCACAACAACACTTTTATAAATTCTAAATTATTGCACAATAGATGTCAAACTATGCCCCTCCTTAAGCTTGCCAAGCTTGCCAATCATTCTATCATGTGTAAAGGCATCCTGATGTTTTCTTGTAGCCATACTGTATGTACAATCTCACTTGCAGAAGAATGCTGGGAAATACACATTCTTTTTTTCATTTTAAGTTGCCTTGCACTCTGTCTGCTTACTCCTCATGTTTTGCATGCCTGATGCACCCTCTGATGTCCTGTTGCTGCTATTTGCACACGCATCACCTTTCTACTGAGTTGGCTTTTCACTATACTGATCACCGAAAGCCCTTTTCAACAATTTCATGATTGTATGTTAAAAAATTGCAGCATGCACTATCTGCCAATTGCTGGAAAGTGTGGTTACAGCATGATGGCCCACAATTTGTTTGATACTATCACTTCTCCAGCATATTACCAGTCTACTAGTCTTCTAGTACATGACTTCCACTGATTGCAATGGAAATTCTGTTAACAGACTTTTAGTAGCTGTTGCAGAAGTCCACTATATGCCCCATATTTTCTAGACCAAATAGAATTTCTCACACCGATGCTGCAAAGCCAGTATAAAGAATAGCAGTTGCCAATTTGAATAGATTTTGCAACCACATTTCATTTCACTGATGTTTTTACATATGATTTCATTTGTACCTTTTGTTCATTATACTGTTCTATAATGTATGCAATTTTGATTGTAGTACTTCTATGTCAAGTAGTTAATAATGTTTATTCATCTTCATTAAAGCTTGTCTCCCTTGCATCAGAATGTGTGTGCTGAAATGGAATGCACCCTCTAGCATATAATCACTGCATTTGCAACCATACATTTTGTTTTGAAAAGTGTCTATTTTGGAGTATTCTATGAACTCTTGATGCTTGTTATATTCATTTAGAAATTTTCTATATACAACTAAATTAATTATTATGATCCCATACATGTAACCAATTAATAAAATGTTCTTCTAATTCCTAAATATTCAGCTTAGTCTGCAGGCAACATTCTGGTTTATAGGTATACCAGATGCCTTGTTTCCCTGAACACATATTCCCCCCCTCTTTTTTTGGTGGTGGGTGGGTTGCTGTAGTGAATCCCTATCTCAATAATACCAATAAGAGTTCCATTAGTTAATACGCATGATAGTTTCAGAAAGTCTTAGCCAGGGATTGGCAAATGTTTTTAAAAATATGAGAATATACACTATTCACTTTGTTTTACAGGGCATTGGAAAAGATGGTACTTTCCCTTTAGCCTGCAGCAAGTGATATATCCCAAATATTGTTTCAATCCACATTATTTCCATATAGCAAGCATTTCCTTATACACTGCAACCATTTCGTATCATTCTTCACATGGATCTCAAAAAGAATGCTTGATTATTTCACCAGAATTCCAATATGCTTTACTATGATGAAAGTTTGGGACCTGACTGTAATGAAGGAACAAAACTTACTTTTTTTTTCAAGAAAATATGTTTGTTTCTTGTGCAATTTATAAAAAAAAAAAAAAAAAAAAACA
>KK121530.1:125650-170759 GCA_000611955.2 Stegodyphus mimosarum
AAAAAAAAAAAAAAAAAAATACTAGATGAAGTTGCATTTTACAGATTGTATTTAATTTAATGTCTCTGAGAATCATTTATCAGTTACAGTGAATAAAAAACTTTAATGAAACGTTCTTAAAAACCCAATATAAAAAAATTGCTTTTTAAATATATATATCTTTTTGCATATGAGCATTTCAAACACAACTTTGATGTTCAAATAAAATGTTTCTAATTTTGCTTTAATTTTTCAATGTACTTCTACTTTCTTTATGCATGTGTTTAAGTCTTTAATCAAGGGTAGCAATGTACACTGTCACTAAAATGGAAAAAAATGCCACTGTCAACATTTGCATTCAGCTAAAATACTAGGATTTGTACATATACTGTGGATCTTAACTATGGAACTTTAATTGCATAAACATACAGAACAATATTAAAATGACAGATTAAAATTAATTATGAGTTCATTCACAGTAATTCAACTGTTCTCAAATACACCTTCTCATGGAATACCTTGACAGCCAAAGATTTCATGCTGACCAAAATGTCAATCCCTAACATAGCACTTATTTCTTCTATTGATGGAAAAGTTTCCTTCAACAAATGGACTTACTTAACGACATATGGGAAAGTTGCGAACTTTGAAAATGGAAAACTGGGAGATTCTCATGTCCCAAACTGGAGTTTCCTGGAGGTTTTCACATTGTGCGGCAACACTTTCAAAAGAACGGCAAACTGACTCATTTTATAATGCATGATTCAGGTTACTGAACTATTTATATTATTATTCTGATGCAAAATATATTAATATTTAATTAGCTATTCTAAATTTTGCATTTTTTGGATAATTCAGTTTTGTAATTTACTTTTACTTTTATTCTAAGAAAATCTTGAATAAGAAAGGAAAGCTTTCATTTATCAAAGTACTTTTAATCATGATGAAAATCAAATTAATGATTAATGAATGTACTATTGCATGGATATAAACTTAATAATATATTTTAACATATAACATATTGATAAAATATGGATGTGAAATAAAATTAAATACAAATATTAATTAATTAACAATGCACTGAATCTTCATATAAAATTCTACAAATGTCTACAAAGTTCAAGACAATTTAGATCAAATAAAATTAAAAAAATTTTGCAGCACATGTGGAAGGAATGAAAATCACTCAGAGTGGAAGAATGAAATTTGCACAATTTTAAGTTTCATTAATTTAATACATTTCATTTACTGTTGGGAAATTATTACTAAAATTTAAAAATTGGAAACTGGAATTCTTCCAATGAAAGCAGGATAGTTGAAAGCTAGGATATGGTGTTAAAGGTTTAATTTGCCATCAAGTGGCCAAATATTTTTTGAAGCTTTTCCTGTAATCGCACACAAGCTAAGACTTCTGCCCATCTCATTTTCTCAATTGCAGCTGGAGGAAGTCCTATTTGACATTCAAAATTACAACAATGCAATTTACACTAATCCAGATGGTAATTTAATAATAATAATAATATTTAAACACAACTTTGAAGAAAAGCTTGGATTGCTACCATCTGTATATAAAAAAAAATTCTAAAAAATCATTTCTTGAAAATGTTTTTCAAAAATTTTATATTTAAGCTAATATGCCAAAAAATAGTAGGAGGAAAGACTTCCTAATGGTAAGCTTACATATGGTTTACAGTTTTTAAAAATTTCTAGCCTGCAGTCTAAATAAATGAAATCTCCTTGGAAAAATACTCCATATGTGTTATATTTCTGACATCTATTGCTTTAAAATGGAGTTCCAAAAATTAATATTTCACTGCCATAATTGCACATATACAAATTTCAAGCTGGTTTTAAATGGTAATAAAGTGATAAAGCTTTATTGCTATTTAGCATTTTTCAATTAAAGACCTCTTTTCATCATTGGAGCTTTATAATTCTATAGGTAAGCCATAAGCTTGGACTGTATTAGAACATTGATGATGAATGTGCTCCCAGAGGTTACAAGATTAATATTGGTCATGTCTGATTTTCAAGTATATGTAAAAATTAAGTAGACATCAATATCATACTGCTTTATGTGAAATACCTAGAAAGTGGTTATTTGAAAGAGATTTGGTGCACATGTTTATAGAAAGAATTTAATTGCTAACTTTGGGAAAATCAAAAATATGTACAAATTTAAAATATCGTTATTCTGAGTAATCACTGTGTTGTAGCATTTTAACCAATCTGATCTAGAATCTAAAACCAGCTTGAAATTTTTACATATGCATTTATGGGAGTGAAATGTTAATTTTTGGAATTCCATTTTAAAGCAATAGATGTCAGATTGTCATTTAGCATTAGCTTTATTGTCATTCAGTAACTGAAAAGAATGATACAAATAAATAATAGAGTTAATGAAATTTTATATGCAATCCTGATTAAAGCACAAAGTTTTCAGATTTCATTATGTTGCCTTCTTTTGAACATGAAAAAAACATTAAAAGAGGAAAACATTTAAATAAAAGTAAAAAAGTTATAAACAGTCCATCATAAAATTACAGGACTTCAAATCCTATTGAAGAATAGGAGAAGAGAGGAAATGCAAGTAAAAACACCACATGTAAAATAAATCCAGAAGATTGCACAAAAGAAAAATGTGTCTTTATTAGCATAAATCCACAGTGCATTCAGTTGATATCTGTTATAATTTAAGGCAAGTACCAGTTGGAAAATGAAATCATCTTTCCTTATACTAGTTTGGTTTATTTTTCCTCTTTACTTTGTGGAATTTAAAAATGACCAGTACATTTATTGCTACAGTATAAAACACAGAATTTGGTAAATGGCACTGAAATTCTCTTCAACTAAAATCCTGGATTGAATATTTCTAAAAAAGATATAAAAGAAACTATACATTTCTGTAGAAAACATAAATGCTGGCTTTCTTTAGAACGCATATATTTGATTCTGGGATGCCTTGGATACGACGCAAAATTCTAAGATGCTTTGGATATGAGGCTTGGAATTGCATGATACATGCATTCTATTTAGTTAACTGAGATAAGGTAATATTCAAGATAAATGACTTTGTACTAATTTTATACTACTATTAAATATGAAAATCAGTTATCTTATCTGATCCTGGCCCTATTTAAGCTGGGTAATTACAGCACTACAGTAGTATACCCAATGAATTTAAAGTCAGGATTAGTGGGATTCAGTTCAGATGCAAAGTGAAGCAGCATCCACATAGTGTCATGCATAATTCTGTATGTTGTTGAGTGTTTTTTTTTTCCCAAATAAAGACTGCAGATTAAAAATTTGAAAATACTAATCACATAGTTCAGGTATAAAAAATTAAAATTAATGTTTAAAATTTCATAACATTAGACCCCTAGAACAATGCTCCATATCATGAGTTTTTCTACTCTTAAAACAAAATTTTTAATCAGAAATTTCAATTCTTTTTTTTTTACTCACCCACTAATGTCTTTATCATCTACATTATCAGTATTTTTTAATATTTCTACTATCACAGTATCATCATCTGATTTAATGATCTTCACAGGTTGTTTAGAATATTTATGCTTTGAAGAAGGACTCCATCTAGAATACTACAAAAAAATTGGAAGGAAAAAAAAAAAAAGAATACTATTTCAAAATCTAAAATAACTATACATATATAATGTAAACAAAAAGCAACTGTACAAATTACATTCATATCATTGACCTATTTAAACACAAATGTTTGAATTTTATAAAAAATAGTTAATAATCAATTACTATTCACATAAAACATCTGATACATAAAATTATAAAATGTTAGCAATGTTAACAAATTCAAGGACCTCAGACTAAAGTTACACTCTAAGAATAAGATTTAAAATTTAGCTGTAATTTAGCAATTACCACCCAAATTTATGTTTTTCTGCCAAGATTTCGGCAGTTTTTTGGGCAAGAAACTTGGTGGCCGCGAGTCCCAAAACAGATCAACCTTAATTCAGAAATCCTAAGCAGAATGGAAGATATCACCAGCAAGATGTAGCTGCAGGTGTGGAAAAAGGTAGATGTCCGAAGGAGTGAGTTCAGGGGTATATGGTGGTTGAGCAAAAGATCCCATTCATGTCCAGCCGGTGAATGCAGACACATGTGGTCTTGCATTATCTTGATGAAACACTACTTTTTGTGTCGGAACTCAGTTTGATGCTTTTCCATGCCAGCAGCATTAACACCTCACTGTCGAGGGTTTTACCTTTTTCTAGATACTATTTGTGTATAATACTATGGAAATCCCACCAGATACAAAGCATTATTTTTTCAGTTCGTCAAATTGCATTTTACGACACTGGCGACGGGCTCACTAAGCGCAGACCAATCCCCTTTTTGGCCTGTGTTGTTGAAGTAACTTCATGTTTCATCACAAGTGACGATCTGGTCCAGAATTTTGTCCTTGCGTTGATATTCGAGCAGATTCTAGCAGGCCTGAACACGCCTGTCCTTGTCTGCTTGAGTCAGCTCATACAGCACTCAGCGACTGAACTTGTACATCAAGTTTATGCGATGCATAGACCAACTAATGAATACGACACTAACATCTAACTCCTTAGCAAGCTCTCGAGTTGATCTTCTACAAGTTCTCGCAGGCAGGCCTCATCAACATCAGTAGGCTGACCAGAGCGTTATGCTTCTTGAAAGTTACAAACTTTGTACCAAAATTTCACAGTGTCTACAACATTAGTACCTAAAGCTGTATACATGATTTGGTGACATTCCATAGCTGACTTTTTGCAACAGAACTGGAAGTAAATTATGGTTCTAATCTGGTAGTGTGATAATTCCATTTCATACACCTTGTACTTAATGATAAAGACATTTTTTTTACAAATTTTACAACACAGTGTTCTAAAGCGAGTCTCTCTCTTTCAAATACCAAAAATCGTTAGACAATATATGATTAAACATACCAATGTGAACTATTTGCACTATCGATATTTGCAGTGGTATAAAACTTTCATTAAAACCCTATATTTATATGCAGCACAAGATGACCTATTCTGCAATACATTTCAGTGATTTGCCAAACGGTTTTTCAAAGATAGCAGATTAGCTCATAATCAGTAATTCATATAATACACTTAACTTGCAAGAAAATAAAAAAAAAATCATAATAACAGATGTTACAATTTAATTACTGATGAAAAGAAATTACATTTAAATGCAGAAGTTAATAGGAAAACACGGGAAAAGTTATCTAATACTGAAAAAATATAATTGTTACCTTTTGGGTATAAAGAAACTAGAAAATGGAACAGCAAATAGCATTTCTGATGCTTTTAAGAACATCTTGGTAAAAAAAAAGTTTAATGCAAAGAAATTCTTTGGAATAAGAAGTAATAACAATTCTGTCATAGTAGGTCCACATAATAAAACCTATGCAATTTTAAAGAAAGATATTCAATGCTTTCAACAAATGAGATATTTTTATCACTGTTTAGAATTATTCATTTCATGTGCAACATATGAAGTACAACAAATATTTAGAATTTTTTATTATAAGAGACTTAGAAATGATTTGCGTACTGCACACTGCATCAGATCAAGCAGAAGCAGTTATATCACCCAGTAAGTAATAGAAATGTATAACTTAAAATTCTACTAGTAAATAAGTCACAAAGGTCGTCAATCAAAATAACAATAACAAAAATCCTGTAGCAGGATGATTCTAGAATTTATTTTGATATTACTTGCTCTAGCAATAGCTGTTACACTGTAAAATGATTAAATCTGATCTATGATGATGAAACAAATCATTTATTTCTTTTATTTTTACTATCAATTTTATGCAAAGGAAATATTTCGAACCTCAAATTTTAAGCAGAAAAACAAGATCCAACAAAATATTTTTTCTAATTTAATACTATTAATGAAATCCTTTCACAGCAAACTTTTTATTTCTGACATAAAGTTTAATATCTTCAAAATAGAATTAGATGATCATTTGAATTCCAAACCTTACTTAAGTTATCAAATTGAAAATTAGTCGCAAAACAAAAATTATTCTGACGAAATTGTACAAGATTTATGAAAAGAAATACATTTAAAAAAGTAACTTAAAAGCTGTCTTCGTTTATATACTGAAATACTGCGTTATATACTGATATTTTATTCTTTGAATTTGGCTAATGAATACCTTGATCTGTCAAAACACTCAGTCATCATATTATTTTACTCATACATTTCAATGGAAATTAAATCACAGTGTGTGTATGAACATTTTTCAAAACAGAATAATGTTAATATCTTACACAGTGAAACAAAACCAGATAATAAAATGATTAGGGTAATGAAAATCTTTAAATAAACCAGTTGAATATGTTTTTTAAAATCTGTGTATGCTGTATAAACATACAGGCATAAAGTTAAGTTTTTAGTTACATTAATTTAATTAAGTCAAAAACAAAGGTATTTTTGCTTCCATGAAAACAAAATTTAAATAGCATCCTAGGATGTAACATACAGAAACTTCTTTTTTTTTTATTTAAAAATTATAATTCAGTGATTTTCTAGAAATAATGATTGGATTAACTTTTTTAAGAACTAAGACATTAATGAACTTTAATTAAAAAATGGATGAAGTCCTAATACTTTAAAAAGAGGAAAAACTGCATGAAAGATTAGCTAAGGTGTTTTATAAGGTCAAAATACATAGATGTCATGTTTTCTAGAAAGGAGGATTTTTAAAGGGCTATTTAAAAGAAAAAGAACTTTTTTTTATTTATATAAGTTAAAAAAATGAACATGCAACCAAACTCTTTTGCAAACCATGATATCAAATGAAATTACATATGTTAAATAAATTTAATCCTTCAGTCATTAATGAATTCTTAGATGATAGAAGATTGAAAAAAAAAAACTTTTAAAGATACATTTACACAGAAAAAAAAAAAAAAAAAAAAAGGTATAAGGCATTTTACTTCTATTATTACATTGTGTCTAGTGTGTTCTCATTAGTGTAAATTTTAGAAAGTAAATTTATCCACATACAATTTATCAAAAACTACATATTATACTTTGGAATATATGATGTTTCCAGTATATAAATTTTTATAATACTTTATTAGAAATATGTCATATATTTTAAAAATATGCATTTTTAAATAAAATCCACAGTTTTAGCATAAGTATATTTTGATAAAAATTAAATACTTAAAATATGTATTTCAATTAAATAATTCTGAATTACATATACAAAAAATAACTTTATAGCAAATTAATAAAAAGGTACAAAAATCTTACAGATGAAGTATTACGATATAAAATGCTTTTATTTTCTCCATCCTCAAGTGCTTCAAACAACTGCAGTACATTCTTTCCTTCAATTCTCCAAATTGGTGGCTTTTCGCAGTTTTTACTTTCAATGCTGACCACATAGTCCCCAGTCTATAAAAATAATTATAAAATTGTTTATATATCTTTTTTAACAGAATTTAAACAGGAAATGAATATACATAAGGGAAACTTATATAAATGCTGCAATCAGATTATCAACAGAGTGGATGTAACATATATTAATGACACAGTACACATGCTTAACTCATTTATCACAGTTCCACATCTTTTTAGGAAGTTTATTTTCCCACAATCACACCTAACACTAGCAGCCTACCATTTTCAGCCTTAGGTAGGCTCTTACTAACATCAAACATTATCTGATTGACCACTATGAAGTTTGACCCAAATTTAATACCTGGAGAACATGCTGGCTTGGTTGCATGGGTATTTGCATTATGTTTCCCAAGTGTAGCATTAACAGAAGCCACTTTGATCTAAAAAGTTTTCAGTGAAGGCATTTCTCTCTCTTCATTATATAATCCTAATATTATCCTCTGCCATAATCAAATGAAAAGAAAAAAAAAATATGACAACTAAGCTGAAAAGTTTGTGCATAATCATTTGTTAAAAATTAAATTACAATCATTTTTTAATTTAATGCACAAAAATTGTGTGATACCATTAATACTGCTACATTAAACATATATTCGTATTTTCAATATATGCAGCAATATTAAAAATACTGTTGTATTTTTAGAGTATATTGACAGAAAAATCCTATAACAATAAACAAAATATTCTTCAAATAGTTAATAACATATATCCTCTAATAATATCATAAGCGCTCAACTGAGATATTTGGAGGTAAAAAGAAAAGAAGGGGGGAGAACTTAGTGCTCTTTAGAATACTATAAAATTTTAAAAAATCAACTTGAATTTTTCTTCCAAAATGCATTAAAATTGCTTATTTTTTAATTAAAAACATTTGATTAGTTATTAAAAAATGATGCTAAAATATTTTTGTTCTGTAGAATCATTAGGTTATTTTGAAGCAGGACACATGAATAATGTGCAGTGTCCTCACCTCGACCTTTTGAATACACGTCAAGTATGCTTGCAAATTATACTGCAGAGATAGGTGTAAAAGTCGGAAAAAATACCTTATATATTCTCCCTTTTAAAGGATGACTGGGGATTAGAGCATCCAATCGCTAAATCCTGATAGTGACAAATTATCATCCACCACCTTTTAACAGGTTATTTTGAAATGGAAGACTTGAAAACGTGCAATACCTGGGTTGAGACTTGAATCATGGCCCGTTCGGATACATCAAGTATGTTTCCACTTACACCACAATGACATGTGGAAAGGAAGGAGAAAATACCTTATATTTCATATTTCTTTCTTTGTTAGTTGAAATCAGAAATTAACTCTAAACCTTGTAGTATACACCCCTCATTTTTTTCTAGTAGTTTCACATTTAAAGCAATTTGCATTGTGATTCCTGGTCTTGGTTTCCGATTACCTTATGCATCTTGCTCTTGTGAGAATTTGAAGAAACTTTTACATTAGAAAAGTAACCAATACTTTTACTAGTAATAAAGCAAAACTGAGTAAATCCATATGTGTTAGAACAAATAATTTTGTCTTTGTGATTAATCAATTATTTGCCTTCACAAAATAATGTATTTGCTTCATAGAATCATACAGCCTGATCACAAGCACATAGTCAGATTTCATGCCATTATATCATATAAAACTTTCTGTTGCAAATATAGGATTAAAAGTCAAATTTACTTCTTTTAATTACACCTGAATACTTCTATGCATTTGAATAATTTTTATGATTAACTAACCTCATAATTCTAGTTTTTCATGCATAGTTACATAGTACCTAACTAGCTTCTAGTAGATGGTAGAACGAGCCCAATATCTTCTTAAGCTGAATTTTCCATTATCCAAAATATTTTACTGCTCCCACCCCCAATTTCAACTTACCAAAGTTTTATTATATTTCTGGTTGAGTAAGGAATGTTAAACACATGCAGGAAATTAATTCCATCTTCAAATAATCTCAGAGAAGAATGATCATGACATAGTTTAATAAATACCATACCTTTCTTGACAAAGTAAGTGACAAATCTTAATTTGTGTTAAATGCTTTATGAGTCATGTAAAAATGAAACAAAACAGAAAAACGCTACTATTCTTAACTAGCAGCTTTTTCAACCTTTTAGGTTTCCGTCAAACAGAACCAAGCTATCCAAAAAGTAGCTATTTTCAACACATCATTTCATTTTCAAGAAGGAAAGTTTAAATACTTTCATTTGTCATTATTCATACATATTGTTTAAATACATACATTAAAAATATTGGGTACTTCTGTATTAGCAGAAAAATCTAAGTAAAAGCTGCCAAATTTTCAGAATGCATGAAACTTTAAAATTAAGCAACCATATAAATAACAATTATTCAGAGAACCACGCTTATAATAATACTTCAGTTTTAATAAGCTATGTCACAACTTTCATATGCATTTGTTTTGCTGCATTCCAAACTCATGATTTTTATCATCATTCATGATAGTCACTGCCCTACTCAATTTAAAATTAAGCAGTCATATGATTTGCCTATGGTGGAAGAGACTGTAGTAAAATTTCTGCAACACAGTATTTTGATAAAAACTATTGTTTTGAATCTATTCTGAAGGTGAATGCTACAATATTTCCTTCACAGCAAAAGAAACCGAAACTTACCTATAAGTAGGTTTATCAATAAATTTTAGTAGGTTTATCAATAAATTTTAGGTGTTATACACCTAATTAAAATGAAAAATATGTACGTAATAAATAATTTTTTTGAATTATACATCATCATTCTTTTTCTTCTGCAGAAAATCACCACACTATGCTGAGGTGATGGTGCTAATATGCAACTACCAAAGATAGCCAATTTATTCACTCTTAATGAACTTAGTCTTTTACTATTCACACAGTTTCCTAAATTACACTATGATCATAATGCCATAAATGTAACACAAGCAATATCAGAACAGTCAGCACAAGTCTATTTTAAAATATCAAGAACATACTCTCCGTATACTGCCATTCAATTACAAAAAGTAAAAAATGATGCTAAACTTTCATCGTTATGTTTTACCTACATTAAAATTTGACAGAATAATATGAATTCATCTAAAATCAATTTAAACTGAGGCTAGCAACAGCAGCAATAGTTAGCACTGTTTAGATGCTAGCAGATAAACCTACAAAGAATTCCAAAACTGGTCATATTTCTAATTAAATTACAATACACAGAAAAATTAAAAATTTTGTGAAGAAAAATACATTACAGAAAAAAACATTATCCCACTCCTCTCAGTTTTAAATACAACCATTAATTTATACAGTTTTTCAAAGTTGAAACACATGGACTGGGTTAAACATAAAATATTAGAAAAATTTTTTAAATAATTTAATTTTTAAAAAATAACTGCACATATTAAAGCTATACACAATTAAACATAAATTAGAAAAATTTTTTAAATAATTTAATTTTTAAAAAATAACTGCACATATTAAAGCTATACACAGCAAAATCTTGATTAATTAAAAAGGTCAGGAACGTGGAATGCCAGATAAGTGAAAATTCCAGATATTTGAGGAAGCATATAAAAAATGCAATTCACATAAGAAAAGCCAAATGAATGGGAGATGAAATTAGTCTAAAATTATGTATCATATTTGTTATCAACCTGAACATCAAAAGCCTACATTTAAAATTATGTACAATTTTGAGACAAAAAGCATTTTGGACTTAAAAAGTTGACCTATTTTGTAGCTTTAAACATTTGAAAGTGAAACATTCCAGCCAATTGTAAAATTTGGTGGAGATACCACCAAACTCGTGCCAGTTACTCCATCCGAGGTTTTAAAGAACTGATCATTCTTTATTTAGTTACATTACTAAACAGATACAAATTATTGCTATATCATACAAGAAATTTAAATTAACATTGTATGGCCATTGTTTATCTCTTTTCAAATAAAATCACATACCCCACCCATTAACACACACTTTCTTTGATAGCAGGATCATACTCCAATATTGGATTTGAAATACTCCAATATGTAGTGTCCTACAGAAGGCAAGGACCAAATTTTAATGATTTTTTCAAAATGTGAGGGAAACACAGATAAGTAGCAATTAACTTATTTCCTTCTTTATAAAAACCAAGTTGTATAAAACTGAATAGATTTATATAAAGCCAAAGTTAGAATCTTATGATTATAGTATGACATCATGCTTATTCATTTTAGTGTTAAATCACACTGGTGACAATGTTCCATATGTGTTTTACGATGGTTTTACAAGTTTCTCATTTGCTTATTTTCTTCATGGAAAGGCAGAGTTTCTAAAAGTTTAAAATATTGTAGTTACTTGAGCTTTCCACTAAGCTGAGTGCCAGATAGTCCGGCTTTTACTATAATTATAATTTCACCAAAGAAATGAATCAACTTTTCTAACTGAGAAAATTTTACCTTAAAATGAGTTTCAGAATTCCAGCAATTTTCACCATTACTGAAAGACTTTTTAGCTGTTATTTCATCATTTTCATTTGAACTTGCATTGTTAATTCCTTCATCACTAGTTTTTATTACTTCTGGTTCAGTAACAGGTTTTGATGAAGAGCCTGACTTTTTCAATCCCCGTCTTTTCCTTTTCGTCCGACTCCTATATATTTTCTTCTTTTTTGGAATAACTTCTTGAACTTCTGGAGAATTTGCTTCTGCTACAGGATGCTCCTCCTAAAAGATAAAAAGATGTCTAGTAGAAACTTTGTATATAACACAATACTGCTAAATCATTACAACCATAAATGTGTAAAACAAATAAACAGTAGGATCCCAAAATCCACAAAATGATTCCATAAAGCCACAAAAAGTTAATTTCAAAGCAGAGTACATCCTCAAAGCAGGAGTAACAATGGCAATGCAGAATAACAATCTTTTGAAATAACTCTTTATTTTCCACATGTTAAACTACAAATAAAGTGATGAAGTTAAAAATAATGCTCAGCAATAAACTAATATATATTCTAAATACTGAATACCTAGTCAGATGAATTACTTAGCTATTGCTGAACATACTTTTAGGCAAATACTGCAAAACTTCTCACTTACTTTAAAACTAACTTCTTGAAAATAGCATGATTTTATTTCAAAATAATAAATTAAATAAAAAAAATTAAACTTCTTGAATTTTCAAATAAATAAATAAATAAATGTTTAACAAATATTTGAATACAACATATATATGTGTAATAAATTTGGAGTAGCTGTAATAGAGTGGAGATGGTTTACTGCATTGCAATATTTAGAAGGCCTTTACTGTGTAGATAGAATGATGGCACTTGCAGACATACATAGCTGTCAATTCAACACATTTCATTTTATGTTACAGAATTTCTGGAGATGCAATATATCATTCACATTATTACGAGAGCAACAGACACCGCACAATTTTCTTAGTACATCGTAAGACAATTGACGATACAGAGAAGAAAGTGGCAACATGTTACTTTGATGCAGGTAAATGCAAAAGTGTGTAGTTACACAGAAACACACACATATATATATATATGTATGTATGTGTACGTTGTATGTAAAGTACATACTAAATGGCCATGCAAGATAAAAAATATAAAAAATCTGAAAGTTTACAGATTTTACATTACGCTATTTTAAGGGATGTTTTTTTAACTGTTTTGTGTTACCTTTATTTATTAAATATCATGTTCTTCAAACTTAAACCGTAAAATTCAATTCAACAGCACTATCGCAAAATAATTTTAAACTGAGTACATCTTTAGAATCTCCAATACATAGTCTCGCACGCTGGAGATAAAAATGCTTTTTTTTTTCTGTACAGTGCTGCCATTGCTCACTTTGAAATCGTTGAGTTTGTTAATAAAAATTTCTTTAATGTCTGACAAAATATGAAATAGATAATAAAACAAATTCCAAATTAGGGCTTCCAGATGCCCCTATTTGGCAGAGGATTGCGTTATTCAAAATCTTATGGTTCTAGGTACCATTGTTTCACCACAATGCGAGAAACATACATACATTTATGCAGATTCTTCATTATTTAATTTCTGTAATATTTGGTTGCAACAGTTTGAAAGGTGAATCGACACAAAATGCCAAAATGAAATTAATAGCCCTTCTGGGCTAAAACCCTTTGGGCTAATAAGATAAAACACTAACCTAACTTAATCTGCAATGGACCCTTAATTCTTCCTTGTTTTTTCTCTGTCTGTCCTAAAAATAAATTGCTTATAACAAATCATTTTAACATTTATCATTTCAAAACTAATCCTCCTCACGCGATTCTTACATAGCGATACTCATATAATGCTTCAGTCGATCATAATTTTAAAATTTTCAAATTGGAGCTTAAATACCAATACAAACAAAATGAAACCATAACTGAATCCTTCTTACCCAAATCTGTATGTGAAAAGTATGTAATCATTTTCTGCTTCACTGCTATGTTAGTTTGCTGTCAGAAACTATATTTCTTCCATTCACATTAATTAGAAAAATGCAAAAGGTTCCCATGAAACTACTGAAACAAAGGCATTCTTTTTTCACCAACTTAGCTTTGCCTTTATCAAAAACGTTTTAATCAAGAATAAGAAATGTCCAGTCTGCTACAACTGCATCTAGTTTAGTATGAATTGGTTGTCATCATTAACAACTATGCTTTCAACTTTTAAATCATCATACACTCATTGCCATAAAAATTTGCGCACCAAGAAATAATTGTGGGATCGTAACAAAACTTGGCGTGAAGGTACATGTTGGGTAGATATACAAATGATTAGAAATGCAGTGTGATTGTGCACTGCGTAATGCCTCTAGAGGGCGTTGAACTTCGTTCTTCTTGGAGTATAAAACAGGCAAGCAGAGCTTGTTTGAGTGTACTTAATCTTTTGCTAAGGAAATGCTGAGGTAGACATGCCCCTATGATGCCATCGAAACCAATATCAGCAGCTGCCAGAGTTTGAGAGGGGAAGAATCATCGGGATGCTGGAAGCTGGGTGATCAGCTCATCAGGTAGGCCATTCTGATTTTACTGTTCAGGAAGTTTTAGAACCGGTGCACAGAAGAGATGTCATTTACATGGCAACCAGGTTCAGGACGCTCTCAACAGACCAGTCTTTGAGAAGACCGTCACATCATACGACATGCACGTGTAGAGCCAACTGCCTCATGGACAGAACAGTCTTTGAGAAGACCGTCACATCACATGACACGCATGTTTAGAGCCAACTGCCTTATGGGTTGCTATCCAGACACAGAAAGCAGCTTCCTTACAGGCCCCTGTGTCTTCCTGAACCATCGCAAGATGCCTGGTTGAAGGACATTTAGAGTCGCGGCGCCCACTACTTGCGCTGCCAATGACACCCACCCACCGACGCCTCCATTTGGAGTGGTGTAGCGCATGACAGGATTGGGCTTTAATGGAATGGAACCAGGTCGTCTTCAGCGATGAATCTAGATTCAATTTGAACAGTGATGACAATCATGTTCGTATGTGGAGGCCTTGTGGTGAATGCCTCATTCCTGCCTTCATTTTACAGTGACACGCCGTTCCCACAGTTGGTGTAATGGTATGGGGTGCCACAGCTTACGATACACGGTCACCTCTAATATTGATCCATGGCATAATAACAGGCCAGGGGTATGTCAATGACATCCTTCAGCCACATATGTTACCACTCCTGGCAGGGTTCCCAGGAGCCTGTTTTCAACAAGATAATGCTCGGCCACACACAGCATGGGTCTCACAAAACAGCCTCCGCCACATTAACACCCTCACCTGGCCTGCTCGATCCCCAGATTTGTCACCAATCAAGCATATTTGGGATCATTTGGAACGGCAGGTTGGACAGCCTAAGAGATTTACTGAACTAGAGGTGCATTTACAGCAACTGTGGAACGAGAGTGTCAGGACACCATACGGAGCTTGTATGCCTCCATGCTCACTCGTATCGCATCATGCATTTGTGCTAGAGGTGGTCCAACAGAGTACTAAAACTTCCACTCATGTGCACATTTTTCTGCAATAAATTATCCCTTTTTCTTTGATTTTCTAATCACTGACTTATATAAGTAGTACTCACACATGTAAAATTTCGTTTCATTCTGACAACTCTTTCTTGGTGCACAAATTTTTATGGCAATGAGTGTATATACATTTACTTTTAAAAATCAAAAATGAAATTTTGTATGCCTTTTTAAACTAAGATGCAATTTGTTTATTTGGCCCATGTCTAGTTCCATAGATACCAACTGATACTGTTCTGTTATTGGGACCAGATTCAAAAGTGTATGTACATATGCAAGTATGGATGGATATATGTGTTTGTGTCTGCATGTACATATGTATATGCATATGTATGTAACATGACAGTAATACATATGTGTATACAAATAGATACATATAGACATGTATATATACATTTCTGAATCCAGTCCGAACAACAGAAGAGTGCCAACCAATTTATATATATGCTGTATAATATTTTAAAGAAACTAATATACATTAACTTTTTAATTAGAATTACCCATCATTTGAATATGAATGTTACAAAAATGTTAACTTCTTGAGGCTAAGTTTGAAGTCAACATTTAAATTAAGAAATTGGTTGTTGAAAAATAAATTATAGTTTTTTTTTAAATTTTATTTCTTTTGCTTTCTTAATTAAATGCAGGAATTAAAATGAAGCATTCAGCTATGAACTACTTACTGCTTCTAATATTTGCAACAAATGTTATCACACACATACATTATTAATGCATAATACAAACAATTTGAGTGACCAAACAGTTACATGATGAATGCATCTACAGCAATATGTAATTGATTTCAACATACTTTCTGTTGTTCTACAGCTGGCTCTGTAGGCTCACAACCCTTAACAACAGCAACATTTGTATTTTCTTCAACCTCTTCATACACATATTTCCTCTTGACACAGTTCCTAGGCTTTCCTTATCAAAATGAATGATTATTTGTATATAAAAGGTATTTTTTAAAAATGAATGAAAGCATAAAAAATAAGTACATATTATTCAAACAGAGAAATAATTCTAAATATATATAATACTTTTCATTAGCAGTGGTGTTTACTGAGCTGATTTCCACTAACACAAACAAATATTGAGACATTTGTTAAAAATAAATTTAAAGTAATAGTAAATGGATATAAATTTGAGCGTATCTATTACATTAATTTGCCAATATTATGCTTTTGTGTTAACTGAGCACCACTTAGCACCAAATACAAACACTGGCATGAAATCTAACTAGATGGTGGCAACCTTAGCAATATGTAAAGCTTCATAAAAGAAAAAAGAAAGTATGTCGGTAATTGGTACTCTGTTAACACAAAAGCACTGAAAGATACACAAGCATATATAAACTTAAAGAAATGAGCTAAGAAAAGAAATTAACAGTTTGGGATAAATAAACAATTAAATCTCTACTATCATATTTTTCAAACTGTCTTGGACCCCATGAAAATAAAATGTAAAAACAGATAAAATATAGCAGAATTATACAGCAATATGCTTATTCCTTTTAACTTGCTCAGTTTACGGAGCAGCAACAAACTGATTACATTTGAAAGATCTTATTTTACTATGATTCTTCAATGACTGTTTTCATACAGTTTGCTGATAAATAGCTGTTCCAATTAGTAAGTAGCTCATATTTATTTTTACTTCAGATTTATTGCACAATTGCTGCATGAAACGGGGAGCATAGGAAATGCATTTAAGGATTAAATTGCAACAGCCCTTTTGCTTTGCTGAACTACTTATTTCATAGCTTTCAACCTTGAAATATGAAAAACTGGGAGTTTCTGGGAGGTTTTCCCACTCTGTGGTGGCTTTGAAAATATCAAAATTGATTTAAAATGGCTTTAAAACATGCTTCAATTTATTCAACTGTTTATATGAGTCCGATGCCAAATTTTATTTTGTAATTTTTTTAAAACTTTTATGATGAGAAAATTCTGAGTACGGAAAGTAAGCTTTAATTTATTAAAGTACATTTAAATATGATGAAAATAAAATTATATGCACTGCATATTTTTCATATTTCCTGTTTCAAAATGGGTCTAATGTCTCCACACTTTGATGGAAAACTAAATTAAATATAAATATTTAATTATTAAACATTTGGTTGATTTTTCATATTGAATTTTACTAATGTCAACAATATGATTTAGACAATTCAGATCAAATAAAATTTAATAAGGAAAAAAAAATGCTGACTAGGGATGGAAGAATGAAATTTGAATAATTTAAGATTCATCAATTCAATAATGAAACTTAAAAAGCATGCAGATTTTATTTGCACAATTTAATTTTATTGTTGAAAAACTTAAAGGCTAAAAATTTTTAAAAATGGGAGATTCAGTGATCTAACAGGAGAGTTGCTATGCTATTTAAAGATGTTACCATAACTGCCTATTCTGAAACATGAAAAATCAGGAGCTTTTAGAAGGTTTTCATACTGCATGGGGACACCATTTTAAAAGCACTCTGAATTGACTCACATTCTCTTTATAGTGCATGATTCAAGTTATTCTGATGTAAAATATATTAATATTTTATTAGATATTCTAAATTTCTATGTTCTTTGGCTAATTTCATTTTATCATTATTATCTTACACTTATATTGCGAAAATCGATGAAAAAACAGAACAGCTGGCAGGTATACCTTATGCTTTGCTGAATGGTAATAAACTGGCTTTGCTAGGTTATATAAAAAAGAATTAAAGATCTTGTCTTTTGTATATTGAAAATTCTTACCAAACCATTTGGATTACAAAAGCATGGCAACAAACCACAATGTATCCAAAAACTGTTGAAGAGACCCCATTGGAAATATTTCTAACATCTGGACATTAATAAATTATATTGCTTAGTTAAATGGTTCTCCATAATTTAAAAAATACACAGGAAATTAGCAGACTGACATAATTGGCTAAAGATCTGTAAATTCATGCAGATTAGTGTTGTTAACATTACTTATTTAAAATCTTTTATAAGTGTAAGAAAGGACTTACAGCTTATATATGAAAATATAATTTGCAAGTATTTCAAGTTACACATGCAGTAGTCCAAAATCCAGATAACCAATTTCTGGACCATCAGCAAAATAATTGTTTTTTCTCAGAATTCTTTTTTCCTTACAAAATTTAGGAATAGAGAATGTAATACTCAAAAATGATTTTCTCCTGATTAACCAAGATTCCTTCATATTACTTTCAAACACCTGGGTATAGCCAATGACAGTTACACTGATTGATGTTATATTGACACTGGCCTAAACCAGAAAATCATTTTTTGAGTAGTTGTTGGGTTTATCACTTTTCTATCTGACTTGAACAATAAATGGATTCTCAAGACATATTTATTTGGTGTAGGAAGTTGTTCACGCTGGTTTTCTTCAGTTGGCATAGCAGCAGGAAGGAGAGAAAAAATTAAGATTCGAAGGAACTCAATAGTTAATACAGCAAATTGCATTCTTACTAACTTTTTAATTAGATTCAACTTATAATTTTTTGCAAGTTATTTGAACTATGACTACCTTATGAAAATTAAAAGTCTGAATTTTCCATTAAGTAGAAAAAAGAATTCTGGAGCTGCAGAAGGATCTGCAAAGAAAAAGCATATTTCAATGTGAGCTGTTGAAT
The DNA here is from genome assembly GCA_000611955.2 of Stegodyphus mimosarum. Classification (NCBI taxonomy): domain Eukaryota; kingdom Metazoa; phylum Arthropoda; class Arachnida; order Araneae; family Eresidae; genus Stegodyphus; species Stegodyphus mimosarum. Next base: position 144,725 of record KK121530.1, read on the forward strand.
AATTTGCAAAGAAATTCATCATACTCAGTTAAGGAGGGGGGACTCCATAAACCCTGAAATGCCTCAGTGACCTCAGCAGGCCCTAACTGCTGTCAGAGATTACAAAGTGAGACTAATTATTTTGGCAAGTAGAAAGCAGCAAGAAAGAATAAACTAAGCTTTTATAATCAGAAAAAATATACAACCTCAGACATTTAAAAGAGTTAAGATGTTTCCCATTATCTGTTGTTCAAATAAAAGAACATAGATGATACGAATGATTGGATTAATGAACGACTGGTTTGAAAATTTCATGATTTGAAATCAGTTGGTTTTCCAGATAATGCAAAAATTGTCCTGATTATAGACGAAAGGAGTTTATATTTCACCTATTAGTAAAAGATCCATTTTATACTTACTTTCAAACTGTGCATCCATCATTCAGTCAATGGATAACAGAGTTCTGCATGCATTGAAATACAGTAAAATTTTTTACATCTATGCTAAATTTTTTTAAGAGTAGAAGACCATTCAAGAATTTTTGAAATATTATAATAAAAGATCTGCTGTGTGGAGAATCGCAAGGCCATGAAATGATATGTCAGCACAAATTTTAAAAAATGCTTGGCATAATTTATGGCCAGCTACTGCATTTCATGATGGTGATGATGATGAAGATAGCCATGAATTTGAGTGTTTTTCTATACCACAAGCAGAAGGCAAAGATTTTCAATAAATGGAATGCGTAAACAAATGTGGAGAAGTGATAATACATGAAGATGGTATAACAGAAATTTCCCATCGCAATAAAAATGCTCCAAATGACAATCAGTTAACGGATGTGAAATCTGTAGTTCGCGCATGGTTCTACCCGAGAGTATAAAAAGGCGTTACTCAGCTTTCTTTCCCCTTCTTGTATTTTGTTCTCCTGATGAGGAGGGACCTGTAGCTGCCCTCGAAATCGATTGAGTGTTTTTAGTGAATGTATGCCAAATACAAGGTTGTGTTAGCGAATTTGACTGTAGTACAGGTTTAAATTCAGAAAACATCAGAACCAATAATGAAGAAAGTGACAAAAAGGTTGTTCAGAATGAATAGATATCAACTGGCAGTTTAAAAAGAATTTTCGACACAGCACTTGCAGGACTTCAACAGTGGAACTTTGTAACCGAACAAGAAATTTTATCTATCCATAAAATTAAAGAGAAAGTATTAGCACAGAAAAGTAAAAACTTACAATAAAAGAAATGTTTAATAAAACAAATATATATTGTTAATTTTTTTTGTATACTTTATTTTATTAAGGATAAATAAAATACGTATATTGAGCATTTCAATTCATTATGTCATAAACAACTATTTCATATTTTAAATTTCACAATTTTTAGATGCCATCTGACTAGAATTAAAATGATGATCCAAAATTCAAAAATTACAGAAATAAAGAACTGCTGTGACTTGGACGATTCCGGATCTTGGACTTCGTATTGTACTTTATTTCTGATAATCTGTATCACCATGAAACGTCACCAACTCATGATGATTTTGTGAAAACTACATGTCTGATTATTTTTATGGCTCATGAGTTCTGTTCTCATCATAAATAGTGATAAGCACTTTCTGATATTTGCATTACCTGATGAAAAGTCATGGAAAAATATTCATGAGGCAAGACAGTATGTCACCAAAATAGTTATGTGGCAACCCAGAAATGCAGGTAGAACACGTCTGTTACAGTTGGTGCACAGTGCCAAAGCGGTACAATATCAAGTTCGCTCAATTCTCTGAGATAATCTTTTTAAGTGGAAACAGATTGCTATGTACATGGGAAATACTATAACCTTCAAAAGAAGAATTTCTTGAGAAAAATAAGTGTTTTATTATGATGTTTCTTTTTAAATTTTACTGATTGATTGTTCTTATATAAAATTCTAAGTGCACCACTGTTTTGGAAATGGCTGTTGCCTTTCATGCATTAACTTGGCAAAACATTTATCAGCAACAAGCTTGTAAATGCTTTCCAAAGTTGCCAACGAGAATTTTTACTGGGGGTTCAGATAATCAGAATGTACTTAATAAGGGAAATAAAAAACCACTTTATAAGAAACAATGAATGAGTCACAGAAATCAGTTAGAATAGATTTTAAGGTACCCCTTGTATTATGGCATAGTTATTGTTTCATTTATTGCCAAGTTGTTGTTTTGTTTGTCGCCAACGTGTTTTTTTATTTATGGTAACTGGACTAGTTGAATGTTATGGAAACCCTAGTATGACGTAATTGTTTGCATTATTCCGGGAAATTTGGAATGATGGGATGTTTTGTATGAGTTTTGCGGTGTGTGTTGGTTGGGAAGTATATTGCTTGTTTCATTGTTTAGATGGTAGAATGGCTGAATGTAGCAAGATTAATTTGAAGTTTCTGTACGATTTGGAATGAAAAGGAAAAAGAGCATTAATTTACTGGTGTGTAAATGAAGGTTTACTTAGTTACCATTATAAGCGTCCTGTATGTAGGAAGAATATGCGTTTAGTTGAACGTAAAAATCGTTTAGATGGATTTGAATGGGTTTGTAGGAAGAAAGGTTCAGATAGTCACTATGGGAAGCATTCGATCAGAAAGAGTACATGGTTTGAAAAAAGTCATTTGAGTATGATTGATATTTTGATTTTTACATGGCTGTGGGTATATGAAGCAAATTCGAAAATTATCAAGACGGAATTGAACATTAATAATGATAAGATGGTAACGGATTGGAAAAAATTTTGTAGGGATGTATGTATGGATATTTGCCTTCGTAAAGGTGAAAGGGGGTGCAGGAATTGTTGTTGAAATAGATGAAAGCAAATTTGGAAACGGAAGTATAATAGAGGTAAATGAGTGGTGGGAAAGTAGGTGTTTGGTGGAATTGAACAAGGGACGAGAAGGTGTTTTTTCGAAGGAAAGAAACTTTATTGGATATAATTGAATGAAATATTTTGCCAGATACAACTATGATATCTGACTGTTCGAAATCCTACAGTTGTCTTTCTGATAAAGGGTTTGTTCACCTTTCCATGATTCATACGTTGACATTTAAAGATCAAGAAACGGAAGCTTATATAAATAATAGTGAACGCATGTGGAGTGTTGTGAAAAGAGATTTAAAAAAAAAAATGTCAGCGACAGTTGGGAACCACGCAGGATCTTTTTTACTCTTATTTTTGTGAATTTATGTGGTGACGCCGAGATACGGATTTGAGTTCAGATAATTTTAAGAAGTTTTTGGATGCTGTTAAGGAATTTTGTGTGCCACAGACTGAAGACGAAGTAACTTCTAAATAGGGTAAGTGCATATTTCATATTTGCTTTTTGTAATGCTTAAATGTATAACATGTTTTCCTTTTTTATGTTATTTTATTGTTTGATTTAAAATGTAGTTTATTGAGATTATGTATTTTTTGCTTGCCTGTACTGTAGAATTGTGTGCTCCTTTGACTTTTTAAGTGAAAATATATCAATGTGTACATGGACAAACTCAAGGGAGTGCGTAAGGCATACTTTGTGCAATTATCTGATTTTTTTTAAAAGAGAAAATAGATTGATGTGTACATGGATAAAGTCAAAGGAGTGCACAATGCCATTTTTGTGCAATTCTCTGATGTTTTTTTAAGTGAAAATAGGTCAATGTGTACATGGATACCGAGTTTGTGCAATTCTTTGTCTTGTTATTTTGGCTTTGTGTAGTGACGATTTAGCGTAGTTTGTGCAATTCTCTGATTTTTTTTTAAAGTGAAAATAGGGCGATGTGTACATGGATACCAAGTTTGTGCAATTCTTTGTCTTGCTATTTTGGCTTTGTGTAGCGGCAATTTTTGGCACGAAGATTGCCACTATGCAAGCCAAAATAAGAAGTCAAAGAATTGCATAAACTCGGTACCCATGTACCACCAAAAATCGCCAAGGGGTACCCTAAAGTATATTTTTACCCAGAAATCTATCTGAGCAATGTTTATATGTTTTACAGCCCCAATAAATACTCTTTACCAAAATTACAGTTAGACGTAAACTGTGTAAATACACATGTTTTCACAAATGTATACTGTTATATTCAATCAAACATAGCTATTGTAACATGTAACTTACAAAGATAAGAAAACATAACAGTTTTATAGAATGCTGAAACTGGAGTGTCTGGATAATCAGAAAACAAATGTTAAAAGTTACTTAAAATTATTAGAAATTAAATGAACTTAATTTTATATTTTGTGTCCGAAAAGTTCAGCAGTTAATCTATTTTCATTATGGATTATTTAGCATAAGAATATAAATATATATATATATGTATGTGTGTGTGGTAGTTTAACCATAAGTGGACTTCTGAATTACTTTCTATTATTATTTATTTCCTATTTTTAATTGCATCATTTCATATACCAAAAACTGTAACTTTAAATGTATGTATGTAACTGTATTTGTATATTGGTAGGTAGTTCCAGTCATGCTCATGTACAGATGCATGCATCCTTGTAAATGTGTTCTTGTTAAATGTAAAAGATATTATTTTACGAAGATAACTTCTGATTTGTTTTTACTAAGTGAATTAGTTCTCTTTCAGAATAACAACACACATAATGGTGTACCCGATATACAACATATATTACAGTTTAAAACAAATTTAACAATTATTTTACCAACATATGTGCAAATTATCTGTGTGCATGAGCACAGCACATGCACACAGTCAGATGTAAATAAAAAATGTCAATGCGCTAACAGCAAAAGAAAATCTTTTAGTGATGGCAATATAAAGTCAAAAAAAAATATGAGTGACGTGGACCTACTCAGTTGATCTTAAAAGGTTAAAAGGAAAAACCTCTTTCCTCCTGCCCTCCCAAAATGGAAAAAGAGCAGCCGTATTTTTCACTATCTGCATGTGGTGTGCTTATCGCATCAGATGGAGGTGCATTCCTTAGCATCAAATTTTGTGCAATCTATTACTATGTTTTAGGCATTATTAATGTTTAACAATATTTAATAATGTTTTTACCCAAAACATTGTATACAGTGAATTTTTGATCAGTTTAATGATTTGACTTATTTTGCTAACTTTATTGCTCATTGTTGCACAAAGTTTGAGCTATGCTGTAAAATTAAACAATAAAATAATTCTTCTACCTTCATTTTATTTATTTATTATTTAATTACTTTTAATCTTCATTTAACCTTATCATCAAATCTAAAAATGTATATTCAATTTTAAAGTTAGATCTATTCTCCACTTTTTAATTCTCCTATTCTCATTTTCTTCCAATTCATACCATAATGAATTCCCCATGTTCACTTCTTTGATTCATTAGAGAATCAGGAGCTTACTAGTGCAAAATAAAAATAACATAAAAGTGCTGAGCTTAATTTTTTATATTTACAAATGACACCCCAAAAAACATACTTTAGATATTTTCATTAATTCACAATATATATGTAAATTTTTTTTTTTTTTTTTTTATTTTTTTTTTTTGATATTTGAAACGGGGCTTACTTTTTGTCAAACCTGAATTCCTTTTTCTCAAACTTCTTTCTTTACACTTCCTCATTAGCTTTCTTCTCTGGACATGCTGCACAGTCTTAATAATTTGAACTTCTTTGGTTGCATTACGTGTTCGTTTTGGTTTTTCCATTGCAGTTTGAGGAGTTCTTGGCATCTCAGATGATTTTTCAGTGTTACGCTTCACTTTAATAACAAGTAGATGGCGTGTCCTTCTCCTTTTACCTTTCCTAGTTTTCATAACACAAGTACTTTTTATTGTACACTCTTCCATTTTATCATCTTTTATAGATTCATTTTTTTCAAACATCTGTTCACCACCATTTGATACTTCATTCATATTTTTAAGGACAGGCATCTCTTCTTTATTTGTATTACTTTTACCAGAAGACAATTTGTTGTTTTTTTCACTGTGATCTTCTTCATTGTCTTCACAAAGTCTCTGAATAGCCATAGCAACTGAATCAAATATTCCTTGAGTAGAATTTTCATCTTCATCTGAAGAAAATGATGGAGCTTCAGGATTCGGCACAACCATCTCTTTTTGTAAAGTTGAACAACCAAATAGGGAAGGATCAAGAGAAGGTGTTTCATCAAAATTATCTTTATCATCATGTTCTACAATAAGATTACTCCTCTTAGCATTCTCATTTTTATGATCTTCATTTACAGAGGCTTCATTTTTTTCTCCTACTTCCTGATTCTTTGTTACAGAAGTGACATTTTCTTCCTTTTCACTTTTAGTTTCATGATTTACAGGTTCAGAACTGACAGTTGGTTCATTACTGCCTTCCAGGAATGTCAAAAAAGACTGCAGAAAACCTTGTTCTTTCTTTCTTTTCTTCTCTGAGAAACTCCCTTTGGATGTGCTGTCTTCAACATCAGGATCAGATGACAATCCTGCAAGGAAGCCCAAGTCTTCTTCGATACTATTACATAATTTTTTTGATTCATCAGACAAATCATCCAAGGGAGGTGACCTACATATAGGAGACTTACATTTGCTAATTTTTTTAATATCATTTTCTACAGTTCTGTTTTCTGATTCATCAATATTCTGCGTCTCACAATCACTCGCTGAGTTATCTTTTTTAATAACTGACCATTTTTCTTCACATTCTTTACCTGTTTCATAGCTTAATTCAGGCATATTATCTTTAACTTTACTCTTTTCTTCCATTGAGTCTTCTTGTTTTTTTATGCTTAAATTCAGAGAAACATGGGAAAGATCAACTGGCAGTGGAGAGTTTGTAACAGAAGGCAATTCACTGCCTACAGGAGGACTATCGTACTGATGAGGAGTACTATTTGATAACACATTTTTGTTCTCTTCCATACTCACAGAAGTTTCAGGTGATGTTAACTGTTGTTGGTTATTTTGCAAATGAGAATATGTACAATTTAAAGGCAATGTATTTCCTGGTACATCACACCTACGCTTACGGCCTCTTTTACATTTGAGTTTCCCTTTTGGAGTAAAATCAAGAGCAGGTGGTGGTGAATCTGAAGAAAATGCAAAGACATCACTCTTATTATTGTTCAGAGAGCATTCAGATCTTGAGGAGATTAATGAATCTAAGTGTTTTACATGAGCCTGATTCTGCATACCAATGCTTGGTCTTCTGTTGTCAAAACTTCTTTCCACAACAGAATTTTGATACATGTTTTCTTTATTCAATTTCACCATATCAATTGGTAATACTGAAGATAAATGCATTTCCTTTTGCTGTGATGAACAATTCCTTGTTATTACAGCAGGATCCACATCAGACAGATTTTCCTCAATCATTTTTGGAGAATCATTAGTGTTGTCATGCATTTCAGAACCTAATGCTCCATTCATCACATTACTACCATAATTTGTCTCTGAATTTGAGTGAGAACGAACATGATGGCTTTCAGCAAAAGGTCCACTGTTCATACTGAGGTTACTACTTTCTATGGAATACACAGATGGTGAAGAGTGCTGAGATATATCTGGCTTAGCTGGAGAATCTGATTCAGAGTGGCAAGTTCCAGGAGTAGAATAACAACCATCATTAGAAGGAGAATGATACATAACAGACTGGCTATTAACTGAGGAACAACCACTATCATGGCTCAGAGGTAAAGGTGTTGGAACATATGCCTGACCCATTGAAGAAGGAGGTGTAGTATGTGCAGGTGTTGATGCTGGGATTGGAGTACTCATAGGAGGGTACACAGCTTGCCCAACTGAAGAATGGTGATTATTATGCGCTACAGCTTGTCTTACACCACTATTCTCAGCACTGCTATTGCTGGAATGTGAAGGTAAACAAGAAGTTGGATGTGCTGAACCAGATGGATATGGATATGCTTCTCGAATGTTATATGAATGACTCTGGGGATGAGATTCAGAATTATACATCACAGAATTGTTACTAATGTTGCTTGTGATAACTGACTGACGTGAAATTTGGCCATTGTGAAGATGGGTGGAATTGCCATTTAAATTGCTATTTGGCACAAAATTAGAGAAATTAGTGTTGGCACTGGCATTTGTGCTAGTTGCAGGGACATCCTGTTTTTCACCATTAGGTTCAAAAGTTCCAAATGTTTGCGAATAACAGTATGGTGAAATTGAACTTCTTTGCACTGGAGGCTGAACGTTAGAACAATATGAACTATATGCTGCAAAATCATTCTTTGAGCAGGAAGAATAGTAGTTGTCACTCACAGATGAGAAATATGGGTCACCCTGAGGTGACAAGAGAGAGGAATGTGAAGTATTGCTGCTATCAACATAAGAAGATGGAGGTCGAGCTGGTGAAGAAAGAATGCTTCTGTACCCACGACTCAGATCTTGATCAACAAACGAGTTACTAGGTAAAGAAGCACGAGACTGCTTAGATGCTTGAACACTTAACTTATCACCACCTCGTCCTACAAGATGTGATCTGTGTAGTACAGTTTCATGAGGTAACACACCAAAAGGTCCACAAGAAGGGGGAATGATGCCAGAATGTCTCCATGAGCTTGGAGGCATTGAATTAGGAAACAGATGTCCAGATCCACTTGACAAAGCATTATTCCCATCAGAATTTCTGGCATAAGCTGACATTCCACAATGAGAAAAGCCTGTTCTCAGATCATTAAAATCATTTTCTCTATTTACAGCTTTGAAAAGTCCTGCAGCTCCTTGGGGAAAAGATGAAAGGTGACCCTTATTGGCCGATGGAAAGGAAGTGGAGAAAAGACTAGCATCATAATTAGCAGCAAATAAATTTGCATTAAAAGAAGGATCATTATGGTTTGCTTGAGAAGGGTTCAAGCCATGAGAAGCAGCTAAAAGAAAATGGTGTGGTCCCCCTGAATTTCCATAACCTGGAATATGTTCCTGACGAGGCAGAGATGATGGCAATGCAAGATCATTCATCTGAGCTTGCTGGGAGAGGGATCCAGGAGGATGATTCATTGTAGCTCCTAGCCGAGAAAAATGCTGACTGTACGCCGACCATGATGTAGGGTCCATGTCTCCTCCAAAAGAGAGAAATATTACCTTGTTTCCTAAGCAGAACCTATAAAATTAATATATACATATATATATAGGCATGCTTTTCAGTTTTAAGAAATATTATTTTGTTTATTTCTGTTGTAAACTATAAATCATTTAACAAATTTATTCTCAGAAAACTTTACAAAAGATGTGAAAATAATTCATATAGAAGAAATTACTGTACATTATAATATCAATAGAAAGAAGCAACTACTAGCTTCTGTCACATAGCTCATAAATTAAAAAAAGAAAAAAAAAGTACTTTAGCTAAAACGAATTTTGAATAAAAAAAGTGAACAGGTTATCCAGTGTGTCTAAACAACAGTGCAATTTTCAAGATCGTTTGAGAAATGGTGCAAATGGAAAGTATTTCAGGCTCATTTTCTTATATGTCTTTTATGAGAGATACTTATCAGTGCAACACAAATTTTACTCCAAGTGCAATATATTTCAACAATATATTATGCCAAAACTATCACAACATTTTTCAAAGTATCTGTATACAATGCATATGCATCTGTTCTGAATAATAATGGTATTCCAAAAGGTCACAGGTAAAAATTGCAGAAAAAAGCCAAATGCATTAATTTTGGTGCCAATTAATAGAAAACTTTTACTAATTTTCAATCTAAGTACTTCAAGAAATTCCTTAAACAGTGTTGCTCCTCTTTTACACTTTTTAAGGAACTAACAGAAAAAATGTAAATGGTGGGATGTTACTTTTTTTTTATAAACTTCCAGTGAGAACAAGTGTACAACTCAAAAGAAAAGCTCATTACTAATACATAAATTACTGTTTGGTATTTTATAAAATTAATAACTTTAAAAAAGATTAACAGACACAACTGAATGTTCTTTCTCATTATCTTCATCTCCCTGTAAAATATTCACGAGGCAACCCATGTAGGCACGAGCATGCATAGAAGAACGGCATGGATTTCCACCTTCAAATTTGACAGTAATTTTATTGTTTAGTGTTATTAATATTTATTGTTCAGTGTAATTTTATTGTTTAGTGTTTGGTTTGAGTACATTTCTTCCCCCTTTCAAAGAAATGTAATGAAATTGTGGAGTTTGCCAGCTGATGAAAAAGAGAAAGTGCTATGTTTCTTCAGAAATATGCTGTTTGTCCAACAGTAAAGAATGCAAAAATTTACACTCCATGAGGTTGTATTTCTTAAATGATTAAGTTTTATAAATCAGAGTTTGTGCACAAAGTAGAATCGCACAAAGATCTAAAATTTTTTTAAAGCATAAACAGATCGCTGTGGGTGAAAATGCGCTTTAGCCCACTGCTTGGCGATGTTTTGAAAATCGCCAATTCGGCGCGTTTCTGTGAAACGGCTTTGCAATTAATTGCAACCTTCCCGTCACGCTCCGCGAAAACCTATTGTAAACAAAACATAGAATTCTAAAGCATAAATTAGTATGGAAACTGTTGCCACAAAAAGATAATAAAATAATATGCAAAATGAACATTACGATCATTAAAATATTTGTCAGTTAGGTTTAAATTAATTATTTACATTTTATGTTGTAATACTTACACATTTTATGCCGTTACATAACCTTCCCGACACGCTCCGCGAAAACGTAACCAAAATGGCATCCAAGAAAGAAGGAATTTTTTTTAAAAGGGCATTAAAATTACAAACGATACCATGTACACACCGTTCCGTTTTAACTTTAAAAAAAAATCTGAGAATTGCACAATGTAGGCAACGTACACAAATAAACAAAATAAGCTAGAATAACGAAAATAAATTACAAGAAAATGCCATGTGCACAGCGTTCCTTTTAAACTTAAAAAAAACTTCAGCGAATTGCACAATGTACGCAACGTGCACAAATGAACAAAATAAGCTAAAATAACGAAAATAAATTACAAGAAAATGCCATGTGCACAGCGTTCCTTTTCAACTTAAAAAAAACTTCAGCGAATTGCACAATGTAGGCAACGTACACAAATCAACAAAATAAGCTAAAATAACGAAAATAAATTACAAGAAAATGCCATGTGCACAGCGTTCCGTTTTAACTTAAAAAAAACATCAGCGAATTGCACAATGTAGGCAATGTGCACAAATCAACAAAATAACCAGCTTTCATACACCAATCAATCACGTTTCCCTTGCACTTCCAATAAAGTAATAAATGTACATGTACATTCACTCACCTCTCTCAGCATCACAGCTAAATCCATAGCGACTTGGTATTTAGCGAAATATACGTACGAAAATAGCAAACACTCAATAGAAAAACACCGCATTCAAAGAATAAAACGAGAACTGAAATAACTACTCAAATTAACACGTAAGAATTTCAAATAAACCGCTATGTCATCTCACATTACCAATAAAACCGTTCTTTATAAAATAGGAAATACGCATGCGCGAAAGCTACATGTTTCCGTAGCTTCAAAATACCCAGTTACCCATGTTGGCGCGTTTATTGCTCATTCAAAAACAATCGCCGCCAAGCAGTGGGCTAAAGCACATTCCAACCTCGCTGTGTACATGGACAGAACAACAGCATTTGCAATGTCAAATTTGTGCAATTCTCTTGTGGACAGCCAGAAAGTACCAAACTAAAATAGTGTCAAACTAACTAATAATAAAAAATGAATTCATATGCATTAAAGTAAATAATTTACAGAATATACATACACGTAACTGTTACATTATTTCTGCTTATCATTCAGTTTGTACAATATTAGAAGCCATTCAGTACTATTAATACTTTGAAATTTCAAACAATTACTTACATAATATTGCAACGCCTGCTTTAAAATTTTTTTATGGATAATCATGATCTCTTTTTCCAATTCATATAGATTATCAGTACTATAATTATTTCCCAACTGCAGAAATGTATTTATGGATAGCGTTTATTGCTGCAGTCACGATTGCATTAGAGGGTACACTGTTATCTTCACAAACATCTTTTTTCTTCATTTCTATCTTCTGCCATACATTGTTCTACCACCACTCCACTGACATTGTTCCAACAGTGACAACTTCATCATCAGCACAGACAAAATCATCAATTGAGCAATCAATCTGTAATTTCTCCCACACAGAAGGAAGTCTATTGTTGTCTTCTTAACTTTCCACTCTATTTTTCCTTCCACTAACCTTAAAGCCAACTTTCAAAGAGAGATTGTGGATCCTTTAATCTGTTTCTATAGTTGCAATATAGTGTCGGTCATCAAATACTGACTGAAAGAGATATACTCCTTTTCTCTCTCTACCAAACCCAATGCCTTCTGTGCAAATCCCTTTCTATAATAGCACTTAAAGGCATGGATTATTCCCAAGTTCAAAGACCATAATTTATTTGTACAATTCACCAAGCTGCTCATTTCTCAGATGCAAATTAAACAAAGAAAAGAAAATCTCCTGTTCCGTGCTTCAATTTTTGAATCAATAGCATGAATTTGCCTTTCAGACAGCAGAAAAAGCTCAGATGGCATACATGCCTTTTGATTAGAATCATAACTAGTGGACAGCATTTTCATTTTTTTAAATGGTCTTTTTGATTTAACAACTGGCAGCAGTGGTAAGGTAAGTGGACAAAGTAATTACTAGCTATAGATTTCTTTCTGTGGAAAAATCTATATATGCAGACATCTATTAATTATGTTACTTATGTTTACATCTCAGTTAACTCTCTTAAATGTTTCACAAATTGATGAAAAAGCTTTACATGCACTGACTGCACCAGAATGGTTGAAACCTGTGGCTCCTTTAGCTCTTTCCAAATGGCTGAGGATTTAGCCTCAATTTTCAGAAAGAATGCGAGAAAGAGGTTGTTTCTTAATCTTCATTCCTTTGTACCTAGTTTTTCCCTTCAAATATTCCACTTAAAAGATTTGGACACATTTTTAAACTGCATATACATATACTCATTTCAATGTATTATGTACATGTTGTTGAAAATATATCTATATCTCTTTCTATATATATGCATAGCTTGATTGACAATAAACTTTGGATTACAGGAATATACAGAAACTTCGGACTATTTTGTTTGACAATTTCATTAATTTATGTAACCCATTCCTTGCCAAAAGAAAAACAGCAGAAAGATCACATTAAAACTTATGGGCAAGCCTCTGTTATAGAAACCCATGATATAATAGAAGGGACACTTGCAACAAGTGACTTTATGAAAATATGGTCCTGGGATATTTTTATTAGCTATTCCAAAGACAGGTATAGGAGGCTGTCTTAGAGATGCCCCAATTTATGTTGATAGCTGTGAGTCAATATTCATGACACCTTCTGCAAATGATATCAAACATGTCTTCATTTGAATAGGTAATGTGGCATCATTGGTGATATCTTCACTCAACTTTACTTCTTGCCATAAATGCTTTGTGGTGATGCCTTATCATAGCAACTTTGAATCAAATTACTATTGAAAGGTTCAATCCTTAGCCACATATCAAAACATGTAGCTCACTTATGAGAAAGCACTTGCCCACTTTTCACAGAGTATTCAAGCATATCTTAGTTGCAAATACATGGATTCGTGGGAAAACCTCTGTTATTTGCTCCATTTAATATAAATTGATTAAATTTTTTTTCAATGGAAACACCTGAACAACTAAAATCTATGTTAACCCAATGCTTGAATGCTAGCAGCAGAATGAAGATGCAGTCATACATACCTGCAAAACCCCTAGAGTTAGTGAACCTATAGTTGTGATGCGACACTGCTCCAATTACATCACTGCAGATAGCTTGTATTTCAAATGCTTACCATGATGTCCATGTACCAAAATAATTTTGTATAAAGCTGCATAATTAATGCTGAATTTATTTATTCCACTGAAGAGGAATATTCACGTCAATGAACCATATACTTTTCATATTGGAGAAACTTCTGTTCAGTAAAATGTTGAAAAATCCAATATTCTTAGGTAGTGAAATAAATGCAAACAAGCAATGTCCTTCTCCAGCTATCTTCATTTCTTTTATGATCCATTACTTCAGATATATGTAAGACATACAGAAAGTACAATATAAACACTTTCACCAATAGTCAGTGTGCATATATTTTACTATGATTCATTTTAACCTTTCTGCACTATATTACATATTTTGTACACTACACTCATTTTTTTTAAATCCCATAACTCACAAAATATGCATTTCTTATTATATGTCCACATAAAATATTTTGCTTATCTTAGACTGTAGAATGTCTGCCTTGAGATGATAAAATATTTTTGGGATTGCGTTTATATATGTACATACATAAAAATATACACTATTTCCCATTCAAAAGGATACAGTAGAAAAAAAAGGTTGCTTTTTTTAATAACTCAAAAATATCCTTCTTATTACTGAATACCACAAAACAAGAAATTGTTTTATTACATACACAAAAGTATGTTATAAATTACATACAAAATTTCTTACCTATGTTAGTAAAGTTATTAAAGCAAGTAACTAGACAAAACTGTTTAGCAGTTTATTTTGACAAGTGTCAAAATTATTTGTGGTCTACTAAACGAATTTGCAGCATAAAACATCCTGAGTAGTGAAAATGCATTATTCGAAGGCAAGGCCCTTCCTTTTACATATGTCATTTTTAAAGCTCAAAATGAAAATTGGGCTCTAGTGTAGAATTGGGTGCCCCTTGTTTTTTGGCGAAAAATTTTGTTCAGTTTTGGCAATGAAACCCCATTTCTGTTTACCATGAGAGTTTTAACATGGTTTTAGCTTCTTGATTTATTTAATTGAAAATAAATCGATGTGCACATGGACAAAGTCAAAATGTGCAATGACTAGTTTGTGCAATTCTCTGATTTTTTTTTTACGTGAAAATAGGTCAATGTGTACATGGATACAGAGTTTGTGAAATTCTTTGACTTCTTGTTTTGGTTTTGTGTAGCGGCCATCTTGAAATTGTGTCTTATTGGCGCCGATCTTGGCATCAAAACAGAATCGCCAAAAAACAAGGGGCACCCAATTGTAAACTTTTACCGAAAATTGTATTTATTAAATGAAATGTATAAATTCATGCATAATTAAAAATTCACGTGAATCAAATATATTAACTGGGAATAAATGCTTTATTTATGCAATTTTGCTAATCTCAAAATTTTGCACATTTTTAAATACTCAATATTCACATGCTTCAGATTTGTATCGTTATTAGCTGTATTATCTAAAAGCTTAAATTACAATTAACACACAGAATAATAATATACACAAAGAATTCCTGAATAGTCTACAATAAATATAGAAAAAATTGTAAATGACAAAATTAGTACTTATTAGAATCATACTCATCGAAAATCTTGAATGCATGTAACAAAAAATAAGATCAAATTGTAATGTAAACAAACAAATGATTAAAATGTAGAAGTTATAAAATATCTATAAATGGAAATGATTAAGAGGGCAATTTTATAATAAGGTTCCTGATACCAGTAAAATAAGACCCTGTTATTTTTTAGACGCCTATGTAATGATTAATTAAGAAACAGAAAATATACTTGATTTTCAAATGACAACTTACTGTTTACATATTGAATGAAAGATCTAAAGCATCCAGCATCAGTGGCTTTACAAGGATATATGTAGTTTGTTCCAAAATCTCATCATCTGTGTATTCCACATATTTATGATTTCCATACAATATTTCATGATGCTGAATGTAATATTTACATTTCGAGTACCGTAACTCAAATGGATTATCCGCCATGTTTACGATCATAACTAACATTTATAATGCCAGATTTCACACCAACAGTTGAGTTTTTCATTTTCTTTCTGGTAATCAGGAAGAAAATATACGGCGAAGAAATTCAATAAACAAAAACTCGAAATCCCTATGATATTGCAGTTTTCAAGAGCTTTCTTATTTCAAAATATAGATACCATTAGAAATTTACAAAATATACATGCTTTTATTCAATTGTTTTCGCTTTTATTTAATCAGTTTTATTAATGACTTACAATGAGAAATGTAAATACATGTGTGTTTTACTTAAAAAATCTTTCATGAAAGTCTACCTCTTCTGAGTGGTGCAACTTTCGTACATTCTGCCCTAACTTACAGACCATTTCAATATTTCAATTGCATACTATTACCCCAGATTAGTAGGTATAGTAATAGTATACAAGGTAATTATAAATAATAATTTACCTAATACTTGCCTTAATAGTATTACCATAAATACAGCATTACTTTATCTATGACTATTACGAGCGTCATAGATTGCAAACAGATATATGCGTTTAAGGTGAACGTATATATCTGTTTGCAAATCTCATAATTTGCAGTAAGAATTTTTCGTGTTTCTTCAAGTGAAAAGTGAATGAAAGTCGGTTTCCTTTCGAAAAGACTTTCATAAAATAAATCCTTCTGCCCTGGAAGTAATCTGAGAAAACTGAATTGTTTAACCACAGTAAACCTTAGCCCATTAATTGGAATAATTAAATTAATATTAATTAATTATAAATAATTAATTATTTATGTTTTGCGTTTTATGTCATTTAGGAGATGTGGAAACTGGAGATGTATGGATTTGTATTCATAAATTGGCAATATGTCATTCGCTGATAGAGATTGTTTTTGTGTGTAGTAGCGGTCATGGCTGATGATACGTTAAACGTTCGAACCGAATATGTAGAACGTTTAAAAAGGTTTATATCCATTTTTATTCTTCCATTAGTTATATATTGTTTATGCATATTTTAAACACTGCATTTGATATATACTATATTTTGAGTTATGCTTTTTCTGCGATGTCTGTTTGAGAACTTTTTTTTTTTTCCTCTTTATTTTCCGGTTTGGTTCTTGAGCTAAACTCAGGTATTATTTAGAGTGTTTTCTGTTAATGTACCAGTGGGATGTATTTTTTTTTTTAGTTTAGAAACGTGAAAACAGATTATTAATTTATTTAGAAATCTTAGTAAGCTTGGTAAACTTTAGAAAGCAAATAATTCTAACGGGAGCTGGTTAAGAAAAAAGTGGCGAATTAAGTTCTTCAATTTCATCTTACTGATATGGGAAAATATTTGTGCCTTTTTTGTTTGCATTGTTTGGTTGCAGCGATAATTTAATGCCCTTATTTTTGAAGTGTGATAAAGAATAAAACATTGGCTTTTTTAATTTATAAAATTTATGGTTCTTCATTAAGCTGGAATGTTACTTTGTTTAATTTTTTGTATAAAATGAATTGCAGATATGCGTTCATTTACAATGCTTTTATGATAAATTTGAAAAGTAATAGTTACCCGCTTTAGAAGCACTGCATTTGAAATCTGAATTTTAAGAATAGAAAAGTGTCATTCATTACACTTAAACTTCATGGACTTCCCACAAAATTTATGAATCATGGTAATTTTACTTTATTGCATCCGTCAGCAGTTATTTTTACAAAATATAGAACTGCATAAAGTATTTCCAGATAAATTTATCTAACCATTATTTTGATCACCCTAGTACAATGAAAAATTCCTTTTTAATCCTCTTCGATGCCCTTTAGCCATACATGTGTCATACTTTCTTTTCTATTTTTTTCCCATATTTATACTAAAATGGTAACATATAGTTTTCGCAAATCATAAAAAAAAATATTTTTGGGGAAAAAATAGGTCTTTTATTGCAGTTTCTTAACTAAAGTTTGAAAAGTCAGGAAGGTTCAATTTACATTCATTAAAATTTATTAGAAAACCTGTTTAGAATGCATTCTTAAAAATTGTAAAAGCTTAAACATTTAAAGAGGTTTTTCATCTACAATGTGAGAAAAAACAGTATGCCATTAAGCTGAGGAGCATTCACAATTTCTTGTTCTCCTTTCTTATTCTGTAATGTTCTCGGTAAAAGTTTACAATTGGGTGCCCCTTGTTTTTTGGCGATTCTGTTTTGATGCCAAGATCGGCGCCAATACGACACAATTTCAAGATGGCCGCTACACAAAACCAAAACAAGGAAGTCAAAGAATTTCACAAACACTGTGTCCATGTACACATCGACCTATTTTCACTTAAAAAAAACATCAGAGAATTGCACAAACTAGTACATTGCACATTTTGACTTTGTCCATGTGCACATCGATTTATTTTCAATTAAATACATCAAGAAGCTAAAACCATGTTAAAACTCTCATGATAAACAGAAATGGGGTTTCATCGCCAAAACTGAACACAAGTTTTCGCCAAAAAACAAGGGGCACCCAATTCTACACTAGAGCCATGTTCTCTTAACATATCTGAATTTAACTCAAATTTTTAAATAAGGTAAGTGGATATTTCCTTTGTGTAGTGCTTAGATGTTATAAGATGAATTTTCTTTTTTATGTTATTTCATTGTGTGATTTAAATTGTAATTTATTGAGATTATATATTATTGGATGCTCCTTTGACTTTTAAGTGAAAGTAGATTGATGTGTACATGGACAAGGGAGTGCGCAATACCAAGGTTGTGCAATTCTCTAATTTTTTTTAAGTGAAAATAAGTCGATGTGTACATGGATACCGAGTTTGTACAATTCTTTAACTTGTTATTTTGGCTTTGTGTAGCGGTGATTGTAATGTAAACAGGCAAAATAACAAGTCAAAGAATTGCACAAACTCGGTGTCCGTGTACTGCCTATTTTCACCAAGAGGCACCAGTAAATATATTTTTACGGCCCTTTTATATGTCCACTTTCAGGTTATTGATGTGCATCTGTGCATTAGTGGGTATAGCTAATCAAGAATTCAGTGTTCATAAATATTTTGAGATATTTTTAAAATTGTTTACATTATTGCCTCTAGCACTGTTAATACTTTTATTAAAAAATTTAAATATTTTTATAATAGTAAAAATATATTATAGAAATGACGGAAGCACTTCCGCAAAGGATCCGGTAAATATAAAAATCGCCAAAAATGGCGATAATAGTTCAAAACTGGTAACCCGTGGAATTCGTCTGTCGGACCTTAGAGACTGTGTTTTCGTCTGTTCGCGGCTGAGTTTTGCTGCTAACTAGTGGTGCGTAAAGGAAATAAAAAGTATTTTCTAGTTCTCTGAGACAACAAAATAGTTTTATATATTCCCAGAGTCATCAAAGTTAGCAAACCATTGCTTTGTGTAATAATCAAAGTTTAAATGACTCTTGAAAGATAAAATGTATAATGTTTTAGTTTTATTTACAATGCTAGTCTAAAGGATTTGAATATTATTGAAGATTCTTGGTATTGCAAAATTTATTATGAAAAAGGCAGTTGTTTCAAAATAAAATGCTTTAAGCTATCAACAAGTAAATTCAAAAAACAACTTTGCATTTGAAAAATTGCTTGTGTAAAATGAATGTTTTAAATGTATTATTTAGTAATGATAGAAATGTACGAAAGTTCATGAATGACAGCTGTATTGTTTAAAAAATATTAAAAAAATTCTGAATTGGAAGTTATTGTTTACAAAATGATATTGGGGACATCAATTATATGTATCCAATTGTTGATGCGAAAATCACTTTTTTAAAGATCGCCATATGAAATTCCACGACTTTTCCAGAGTTTGACTAAAATATTTTAATTTCCTGACCTTTTTGATTAAATTTCTAATTCCCCTACTTTTCCCAGTTTTCCAAGTAGCATGGGAACCCTGTAAGAAGAGTAAATTCATATCTGATATTTCATGCATAACTCGTAATCTAGTTTAGAATTTTTTTTAAATGCTTATGTGCTGCTGAATGGGTTGATTGAAGTTGGCCAGATAGGCATTTAGTTCAAATTGTGTTCTTTTAATTCATGCTAAAATAAAAAAGCTGTTTTACTTTGATATCTTTTGCTTCGTGCCTGCAGGTAGTTTATATTTTCAAATTATTTGTATTAATTAATATTTTTAGCATTTATTTAATCTGCTATATGTATTTTCAGCATTTTGAGTGATTCTTTTTATAAAGATGCCATGGAACATGCTGCTAGCTATAACACTCGCCTTTGCCTAGAACGAAAAATGAGGTTGCCTTTCTTAGACCAACAGACAGGAGTCGCACAAAGTGATTGTGCACTGTGGATGCATAAATGGCAGCGTATGCCAGGAAAGACAGAGGGTCAACTATATTCTTATCCTGCCCGACGTTGGAAGAAAAAGCGGCGGCAATACTTGATGAATAATTTTTACCTCACTCGTAGAATGAAAGAAGTTGAAAATAACGAATCAGGTTAGTTATGAAAACTTATCATATGGAACAATATTTTATAGTTTGGGAGTTGTAATTCAACAATGAATCAGAAAGATAGTTTTTGGTGCATCACAAAAAGCATGAGTGCTTTCTTGTGTAATTATATGTATGTATCTTTAATTGCCAAGTAGTTTATAAATATCAATGGTACTTAATTATTAAAACTACTGTGGCAGAAATCACCAAATTTTTAGAAAGTGCTACATTTTGGCAACTTCGTGCGTAACCATACGGTGCTTAAAGCAGTTCCTCAATCAAGAACTGCTTTGAAAAGCATAAGAGAATGGTAACATTGCTCATTCAAGAAATGTTGCCATTCTCTTATGCATTCTTTTTGTTGTGTTCGAAGTTCCAAAAGTTTTTGTAGATAAATTGGGATATTTTTTGCCTTGCACTCGGTTAAGATATATGCTTGTAGAATTTGCATGATATTTTTTAGGCGAACAGATACAGCTAGATACATGGGGATAAGAACAATGCATAAAAAATTAGAAGTATTTATTTTTTTACGTATAATATAATAATTATTAAATAGTTGAAATTTGTATTTGAAATTGCTAAAGTGCGTTTTCTTTTATATGCTGATAACGTTTGCCATAAATGTCAATAGCTTGGAAATCTTTATCTTTTTTTAAACAAATTGACAACTTACATTGCATAAATAACTTTTACCTTTTTGTCTATAAAAAATTGTCAGATTTTGTGGAGATGGAATGGGTTAATATGCAACTACCTTATTAACCCTCCACGTACTGTTCGATTTTGATAAACCATCATTCTGGTTCTGAAATATGGGGTGGTTTTTTTTTTTTTTTATTTATTTATTTTCTCTATCTTCATATATTACTATTCACATCTATATACACAAAATTAGTATAATGCAGAAATGGCTGGGGCGATTTTAGCATGCATGGAATAAAAATATACAAGATCTTTTTGATTTTGATAAATATACAGGCTAACTAATTTAACTAATTTATTATTATTATTATTATTATTATTATTTTTTTTTTTTTTAAGTGGGGTAAACTTTGAAACATGGCTTTAAACATAATCCAGTTTTACATTGTTCCCACCAAATGCGAGTCTCTCTACATATTTTCCCCCATTGTTGTCTTTTTTGGGGCAACACACAGCACATCGCCATCTAGGCTCCTTTTTTATAGAATTTAATAGTCTGTATTTGAAATATCTTTTGTTTAATATAGTGGCTTGCAGAATGCCTCCCTACAAACACAAAGTTCATACTGTCATCACTAGCTCGCATTGATGAGCATATAGTATATATTTGTCAAAGATTTCCTCCATCACAGCTAGCTTTAAATCAAGTAGAGTTTTTTTTTTGTGTTTTTTTTTTTTCTGTATATCATATACGAATTCCACACTGCTTGATCCAATATATGAAAAAATATTTTCTTGTAATATTTATGAAGTTTTCCGGTTGTATCTGAATAAACTGATACAGATGATGCATCATGGAAAGCACTAAGCATATTTACTATTTTCTTATCATTCCACAATGAAAGAAGTAACAGCATCGATCATGTTCGGCTGTAAAGAAGCAATAGTACTGCCTTACAATGATATAAACCTGTAGCACCATCTAGGGCAAAATGAAATGTGAAATATGATTACTGCAATATTCTCAGTCTGCAACAGAGGAAAAAACAGGATCCGTATTGTAAATAGGAGAAATAAACTTATAAACACAATTTTCACGTGATCTGTGTTACAAGATGGATTTCGTATCCCAAGGAATTCACGGGGGCTGTACGCGGAAGATTAATAATTAAAATATATTTATTTGTTGTTATTTTGTTGTCATTCTCTTCCAGGAATTGCCTGTTTTCTGCTCTTTCCAGGCAACTATACATCTGGGTTGCAAGATTAAAAAGTTATGGAAACAGCAATGAAAACTATATTTAATTTGACTTTAACATAGTGTCAATTTCCAAATATGGTATATCATACGTTTATAAAATTTTGATAATTTTTCAGAAAACTGTCCTAATTTCAACTTAATGTGGGGGAAAAAAACAAGAAAAAATTTTTCTTGAATATTGCCTTGTTTTATAAAGTTCCAAAAAAATCTGCTGATTTCATTATTTGTCACCAAATCTCTGTTTGAAATGGATGGTTCTTTTAGTCTTTTGATTGTTGTTGGAATTCCTCCTCTTTATTATGCCAGGAATAAATACTGTTGCGTTTATACGGGTTCGTGGATTTGAGAGTATCCGATGAAAACACGATGCAGAACAATAAAAAGCACAATTTATTTACAGGAATTACTATTTACAGCACAGTTCCAAAATCACCTTTAAAAGCGTCGAAAATCTACAAGAAATACGCTGAAACAATCAGCAACACAGCTTCAGGCTGTAACTGTACAGGTAGCTTCACGGCAACACTAAACTTCTAATAAACACCGTGGAACAATCACCAATACACTGTCAAGCTATACTGTAAAGTTAGCTTCACGGCAAAGCACTATTTCGATCGCTTTCCGTTCCACAAAACTCTCGCGTAGCAGCTATTCTCACAACTAATCACACCTCTTCACAATCTCGCAACTAACTGCTCTCAGAAACGCAAGGGTTTATATAGCTTTTCTTTAAGTTCCACACGTTTCGAGAAATATCTCGACAGGAAGTTATTCTAGAAGCTTCCCGATTGGACCATGGGATATCGCCAATTTGGTCGCCAAATGGGCGATAAAGTCGCCAATCTGGCAACCCTGCCATACACTATTTTATGGCAACCCTAGTGCTATGCCGGAAAGCTTACATACAGGCGCAACCGCCGAATTTTTCGTAACACTGCCCCCTCCCAAGGACTGCACGTCCCGGGCAGTACAATCCTTGATCAGAAGCATAATTCGATACATACAAAAGGTAATAAAACAAACAAATAACATAACTAAAGAAACAAATATTTACATTATATACAAATTATATACACAAGTTAAACACATAACAATTTTAAACTATACTATTAAAGTTCAGAATGGATTTTAGTCTTAGGCTTTTCACTAAGTTATACCCGGGTCAAATACTTTTCCACGGCAGTTCTCAGATATATTTCTGTTTTTCATATCACAGTCTGAAGATTCAGTCATTTCAGACTTTTCTTGCACAGGAAGATCTGAAACAGTTCGTTCACCACTCTGTAGTTTATTCGCACCGTTTGTACAGTTCACCTCGATACTCACAGCAGAAGGTACATGCTTATTTACCTCTATTTCCTGAAAGCGAGTTCCGATGTTTACACCAGGACCATGAATAGAATCCGATCCTTTACAAGCAGAAGTATCCAGGTTTAGAATCGAGTCCATGTCTGCACAATCTTCATTATAAGACACACATATGGATTGCGAAATGGGTAAATTTTCTTGCAATGCTGGAGCACTCCGCGTAAGTTGTACATCAGCTTCTTCCATCTCAGCATCACATGAACATGTGATGTGAACATGTGAACACATCTCATCAGATCGTTCAATGCTTGCTAACTGCGACTTCGTAACTTCATTATAAGTTTCTATGATCTTGACAGCCGCATTTTCACTTTCGTCTGTCTCTACTTCAGGTACGTGAGAATCAAAACCTTCGTTCTCGTCTTTTATTTCTTTATGTTTTCGTTCTCTTTCTTTAATCACGTCAGATGTTTCATCCATGATTTCTGGATCTTTCTCAAACACTCCACCAGCTACTTCCTCCGTTTCTTCATCCTCTGACTCTTCGGATGCCACTTCTGCGATTTCCGCATCTTCTTTTATCGCTCCAGTTTCTTCTGCAAGCTCCTCTTTCATCTGTTGGAGTTGCTCTCGTACCTTTTCTCGGCCGACTTTCCTCTTTTCGCGCTCGGCTATCATCTCTTCATAGCCAGCCCTTATCTCTTGTTTCATCTGTTCATAGCCAGCCCTTATCTCTTGTTTCATCTGTTCATAGCCAGCTTTCATTTCTCGTTTCATCTGTTCTTGTCCGGCTTTCATGTCTTTCATCTCTTCTTGTCTGGCTTTCAGAGCTGCTAACATGTCGGCTTTCAGAGCTGCTAACATGTCCATCAAAACATTCATTTCCTCCGCCATTGCTTTCTCCTGTAGACGGGTGACTGGCATTCACTCTCAAACCCCACTTCTGACACCAGTTGTTGCGTTTATACGGGTTCGTGGATTTGAGAGTATCCGATGAAAACACGATGCAGAACAATAAAAAGCACAATTTATTTACAGGAATTACTATTTACAGCACAGTTCCAAAATCACCTTTAAAAGCGTCGAAAATCTACAAGAAATACGCTGAAACAATCAGCAACACAGCTTCAGGCTGTAACTGTACAGGTAGCTTCACGGCAACACTAAACTTCTAATAAACACCGTGGAACAATCACCAATCCACTGTCAAGCTATACTGTAAAGATAGCTTCACGGCAAAGCACTATCTCGAATGCTTTCCGTTCACAGAACTCTCGCGTAGCAGCTATTCTCACAACTAATCACACTGCTCGCAACACTTCACAATGCTCGCAACTAACTGGCTCTCAGAAACGCAAGGGTTTATATAGCTTTTCTTTAAGTTCGACACGTTTCGAGAAATATCTCGACAGGAAGTTATTCTAGAAACTTCCCGATTGGACCATGGGATATCGCCAATTTGGTCGCCAAATGGGCGATAAAGTCGCCAATCTGGCAAACCTACCATACACTATTTTATGGCAGCCCTAGTGCTATGCGGGAAAGCTTGTGCTATGCCGAATTTTTCGTAACAATACTTTCCTTTTTAGAATGTGAATTCTTTGTTGCATGTTGCTAATTTCAATGACTTTTGTCATTACTGCAATTTTAAAAGTCTATAAATATTTTGGTACTTCCTTATTGTTTATGGCTTCCATTTTGTAAGTGGTGCCAAAACTATTGAAAAATCATCAATGTAATTTCTCTTCAAATGGCTGGCAGTCCTAAATCATTTATAGCTTGCTCGTGTAGAGAAGAACTCCGAGTAAACCATGTGTTATCATATTTGTTTATTTATGTATAAATCTTAACTGTTAATGGTCATTTATAATTTTCTCGCTATGAGAAGAGCTCTGAGTATTTTCTTTTTCAAGAATCAAATTTGATATACTAAGAAGGTACCGAAAGACACATTCTACCTTGTATTCAAAAATATAGAAAGGGTTATTAAATAAAACTACATATCAGTGAAAGCTTTTGGAGGTGCAATATGAAAAACTGTAAGTGAAGGAAAAGCATGCATTTTGCCATTTATTTACTGTTGGACTGAAAAACGAATGTCAACAAAATGGTATTAAAAGCAACTCAGTCTTTACGAAAATACTGCTATTATTCACTAGAACAGTTTAGTTGTAAGTTGTATTCTCTGTTATAATCTGACACACAAGTAAATTAATAAGTTGCTGTAAAAAGCTTGTGGACACAAATGAAAAATCTGTCTATATGGGGGAGAGGGGAAGAACCTGATAGCTTTTTTCTACAATATTGGAAATTTGGTGAGTGATGAAATCTGTCTTACTCAGGTTCCAGATGGAGAAACAACCACACTTATTGTAAAAATCATTGTTCACATATAAAGGAATTGACTATTATTCAGTGTTGATAAGCATGCAAAACAGAAGAATTGGTAAAAACAGGTTAGGGATATTTTATTATCAGATATTTATTAACTATCAGTTTTATTTTGACTATCCAACAACAACTGCTCTAATACAAAATATTGAGACTGTGGTGGTCTGCAAAAGTGGCGGAATAAAAATCAATGTGTCTTGGTTTGCTGTCATCATGCATTATAATTTACAGAGTTCAG
>KK121530.1:170769-228908 GCA_000611955.2 Stegodyphus mimosarum
ACAGACTTAGAATAAAATACTTTTGAGATCATATTAAAAGTAATTACAGAAACATAGCAGCAATAAAGTGTATGCAAGAAGTAATCCTGAACTTAACAATAATCTTAATACCAACTTGCCCCTTAATAAACAGAACTATGATGATGAAAATATTTGGAGGTGCAAAGTGAAAAGTTGCAAATGAAGGAAAAGCATGTATTTTATCATGCATAGTATCTATCGTAGAATGTCAAATATCTTCCTTTAGAGCTTAATAAAAAAAATTCTGAAAGCTTTCAGATTTTATATTAAGCCTGAAGGAGTGTTTTTTTTTAACATTTTGTGTGTTACCTTTATTTATTAAATATCATGTTCTTTGAACTTAAATCATAAAATTCAATTCAACAACAATATAATAAAATACACTGCTGGCCACCCAAATTGCAACACCAAGAAAGACAATAGCTATCACAACAAAATTTATTTAGTAGATAACATGTTGACCAAGTATCAAATGATTAAATTTATAGAATTCTGTGAAGTGTGGTTCCTTCCAGAATCAGTAGCCAGAGTAGCCGCCATTGTTGGAGATCACGGCTGCCACACGCTTCGGCATTGATTCAAAGAGACTTTAGATGTGTTCTTGGGGTGCAGCAGACTAAGCAGCTTCCACACGTTGCCATAGTTAATCTGGTGTGGCAGCTTGGGATGTAATCTGGGTCAATCATTCAGCAACCATAGACCACGTGTTTTCTATCGGCAAAAGATCCGGAGAGCGAGCCGGCCAGGGAAGCAATTCAATTTGGGGATTGAGGAAGAACCCTTGGACAATGCGTGCCATGTGTGGTCGTGCATTATCCTGTTGAAATATGGCTGTGGGCAAGCCCTGAAGGTAAGGAATGACAACTGACTCCAACGCCTCGGAGATGTAGCGCTGGCTGAAGTACCGGCAATGCGTACTAGAGGAGTGGAAGAGTGATATCCAATACCGTCCCATACCATAATACTCGGTGCAGGACCAGTGTGGCGGTGCATAATGCAGCTGTTCAGCATCCTCTCTCCACAGTGTCTCCAGACTGTAATCCGACCATCGTGGTGTTGCAGACAGAAGCGTGACTCGTAAGTAAAGACAATTTCATTCCATTCTGTCATCCACATCCTTCTTTCATTGCACTATTGGCAGCGGAGACGTCTGTGGTTCTGCTTCAAGGGTAGAGGAAGCAATGGACGTCTTGCGGACAGACCACTCTGATGTGAACAGCATCAAATGGTATGCGCAGACACTGGATGATGCGTTGCAGACTGAATGTGCTATGGTTTGTGATCTGATTGAGCGATCCGTCACTGCCATGCGCACAATGTTCCTGTCATCACGTGAAGTGGTGCACTGAGGTGGATGCGATCAAACACGTTGATCCGTCGTACCCTCCTGCATCTAGCGGTCACATATCCGCACTACAGTGAAAATGTATGGTAGAATTCTCATTCATTCACTAAAGGGGTATTTTTCTGAATTTTTACATAAATTTTGACATAAACATTCCCCAATTTATACATTGTTTTATTTCTTTATTTTATCCACACACGCACACATACACACACACATATATATTAGGAATATTTATTTGATTAATTATATAGTATTGTTATACAATGGCACACATTTGCTTTTGGATATTTGAATTTTTTAAATTTTTTTTATCTAGATCTTATACAAATATTGAAACAGACTCAATTTTTTTCTTACTATATTGTTTTTTCTGTATTTTCATACTCTTTCAAATTTTTTGGATTTCTTGTTATAAAATAAATATCAGAATATTTCATGAAATAAAGTAATTTATTAAAAAATGTGTATCAGTAACTCAAATAGTAATTCAGTTTCCAAATTTTTGTTTTAAATCAAAATACATATATGAGAATTATCTGCATCTGGAAATTTTTACTTGTTTAGCAAAGTATATGTAGTTAATGTGGCAAGATGCTACAAATTAATGGCTGTTTAATCTAGAAATTTAGTAATTAATAATTTTAAGATGATAAAAGTATTCAAAATATCCCAAAAGTCCTTGAGGTAAAGTGCTTATCTTTGATATAATAAAACAATAGAAAGTGCATGGAACTTTTAAAAACGCAGTGACATCTGGGCAGCATTTTAAGCTAACACCAAGGAATCACAGATTTATTCTATGAAAAATCAAACAAGATTCAAAACTTAATACTGCAAAATATTCAACAGATTTAGAAGGATGGTTTGGAAATAAAATTAACCCTGAAGCTTTTAGAAGAGTCACTTAGGGCAGTATGACCCAACTGCACAAATTGAGATCTCTCCCTTTTGCCTTCCGGAGGAATTTAACAACCTCATAAAGTGAAAGAAGTTTTCCTCTTCCCTTAGAACAGTACAAAGGGTCTTCACACTTTCTGAAGAAGATCTCTCCCTTTCAAAAGGTTGTAGTTTGGTTTTAAATTTTTCGAAGCCAGTAGTAACCAACCGGAAGCAAAAAATAGAGAATTGCATATCACAAGAACAACCACACAATACCCAATAAGCAGGCTAATTACTTTAATAACAGTAATACAAGGTTGTTCAATAAGTTCGTGGAACGGAAATGAAGAAACCAATTTTTATTTGTAAAAATGACTTTATTTTTCAACGTAGTTTCCCTCAACTTCAATACACTTATTCCAACGGTCTTCTAATTTATGGATCCCTTGACTGTAGTGGTTTTTCGGCAGCTCTGCAAAATATCCCTCCACGGCAGCTATTACCTCTTCGTTTGAAGAAAATCGTTTTCCACGGAGATATTGTTTGAGGTGTGGGAAGAGCCAGAAGTCAGAGAGAGCTAAATCTGGCGAATAGGCTGGATGTTGCAACAATTCGTACTTCAATTTAGTTATTTTAGCAATGGTTTTTTGAGCTGTGTGCGCAGGTGCTTTATCTTGGTGGAAAATGATTTTCTTCTTCTTTAATCCGGGTCTTCTTTCACGAATTTTTTCATCTAATTGATTCAAAAGGTTACAATAATAATCCGAATTAATTGTTTTGCCAGTTTGAAGGTAATCTATAAACAAAATTCCTTTTGCATCCCAGAAAACCGATGCTAACACCTTCTTGGCTGATTTTTGCTCACAAACTCGCTTCGGCGCCAAAGAGCCGGTTTCACACCACTCCTTAGCCTCCTGTTTTGATTCAGGGTCATGATGGTAGACCCAAGTCCCATCCATTGTGATAAATCGACGGATAAAGTCGCTTTTATTCCTCTTAAAACGCTCCAAATGTTGTTGGCAAAGTCGCATCCGAATGTGTTTTTGCTCTATCGTTAGAGAATGCGGCACCCATTTTGCACAGAGTTTTTTTAAACCCAAATTAACACTCAAAATATTGCTCACTGTGCCCAATGAAATGCCTAAAGCCTCTGTTAAATCTCTTTCAGTCAATCGACGGTCTTCCAATACCATATCTTGTATTTTTTCAATGATTTCCGGTGTTGATGCAGTTTTTGGACGTCCCTCTCGCAAATTGTCTTCAAGGCTGGTACGACCACTTTTGAATAAACTAGCCCGCTTGCAAACCATTGTTTTTGAAGAAGCAGATTCACCCAACACATTCACCATTTCGGTATGAATTTCCATTGCCTTTAAACCTTTCTTTACAAAGAATTTGATAACTGCACGTTGCTCAATTTTATCCATACCTGAAAAAAGGCACAACACGTTAGATATAAAGGGCATAATAAATTAACAGATCGAAATGAAACTTTTGACGTGTTCCCAAAAAAGAACAAATATGAAAATGGCGTCGAAGTTTTAGGTCTAATATTGACGAATAGATGGCGCTCCGCAAACTTATTGAACAGCTTGGTAAATGCTAGGCCTTGCAGAGAAAATAAAAAGTATTATAATAAAGGTATAGTAAACTTGCATATTAACATTAAAAACATCTCATTGACTGCAATACTGGAGCAAATAGTGCTATAATAGTATTATAAATTAAAGCATAGAGGTTATAGGTCTTATAAATTACATCTATTAATGCTATTATTGATTTAGCATCTTTTTTTAATAATAGTAGAATGTGTGTCTGAACTAGAAATTTTATTTAGAATTTTTTTAGAAAATTTAATATAGTTAACTTGTATGCAAACCATTATTTGGTACTAAAATATAGTTCAGGAATAAACTTGTTAAAAGGTTAGTACTTAGTATTTTCAGGAAAATTCAGAATAAACATATTGAGCAAATTAGATGGAGAAATAATCCATAATTTATTGATATTTGTATGTCTATGCTTTTGGAAAAATTTCTATATAACTCATCAAAGTATCAATCATAGAAACCAAGTTAATTTCTTTTCTTATTTTCCTATTAAAGGGATTTGCCAAGGTAAAGGTGAAAATTACCAATTAATAAAACTTTGCGGTACTTTTGAAGAATAAATTTTAAAAATGTTTTTAACTTCACAAACTGAAGTTTTTACAATCCATTTTTCCATATTAAATATGTACAGAGAAAGAAAGAGCTGGGGTTTTTCTGGAATTTGAAACTCAGGTCAAACTACTAATGTTTAGTGACTTTACCACTTGGCCATCATATCTCTCGAAATTAGGCTGATGAGATGCATATTGAACAATATATTAAATAAAATAAAAGATTCAGTACTAGTAAGCACAAAAGTGTGTTGAATAGTAGATTTGCATATTTGGTAAATGAATTAAACTTATCTGTATGCCATTACGAAATATCAGGAATATAACATGAAAGCATCAGTGAAGAAGGAAATGGCAATCTAAATCATTGTAATATAAATGTATAGCACTAGCAGTATCTGCTGTTAAATTTCACTACTGCTGAAAAATTTTATAAAAATTATAAATGAGATATGTTATAAATCACATGAACTTACTGTATTATAAATTACAGCAGTTAGAAGTATTATTAGCATTTTTTAGCGACCCTCTTTCTTTGCAAGTAATTTCCAATAATTAATTTTACAAATAATTAAGCCTGAAACTAGTTTGGAAAATAAGCTGCATATTGAAGATTAATATGTACCAAGGTATTAGAAACATCTTCTGTTAACTAAAGTTAATAAAAATTATCATTTAAATATAAATTGGCATAAATAGAATACAGCAGTATACAAATTGTACTTACATGAAAACTTGAATACTGTATAACAATATGTGAAAAAGCAATGGATGAAGAAGAAATTAAAAATCCCAAGACATGAATATAAGGGAGCTTGAAATTTTTTATTATGAAAATGCTGCAGAGACTCAGTTATCATTTATTATTAATTAAATGCATATTATAAATTAAATGTATGTCAAAGTATACCGGTTAGAGTAATTGGAAAACAGAATAAATATTTAAACCTTTTTAATATTAAAATATTGAATTTGTAAGAAAGTTAAATAACTTCAAGGATAAAAAATTGAAAGCTTAGCCCTTTGAGGGGCAGTGTATAAAATAATTTAAATTGTGGTAAAATTTTGCATGAATTGTAATTTATGGACCCTAAGAACACAAAATTGAGACTTAAAAAAAATCTAGAGCGAAATCCTGAATTTCGAGAGCTGGTTTATTTTTCATAAAGGTGCCCCTCTAAGACATTTTTCTCCAGGTAGCTGCCATTTGTAAATTTTTGTTTTTTAATTTAATTTTACGTATTTTTGATGTGCGTCTATAGAGATTTAAATAATTTATTACATACAATGATTTATGTAAAATATGGGTAAAAGCTTTTGAAATTGATTTAAATTCAATATTATTATTTTATGAAAAAATTTAGCAAATATAATATTGCATGTGTAAGCCAGCCGTATCATGCTGTATATCATGTCATATAACTGAACTATTATAATGTTATAAGGAGATGTAATTCAGCTGAAAATTGAAAAATGAAACACTACTACTCAGCTGAAAAAGTATGTTGTATTTTTGAAGTTATTATATTTTATGCTTTAAATAATATATAAAGAAGAGACTGTTCATGCTAATGATACCAAGAATTGTCCCCCCCCCCAAACACACACTTTCAGTTACCGAGACCCCTAAGGGCCCCTTTTTAATTTTTTGTAAATATAGGTTGTAGTATATCATTTTGTTGAGGGAGAAGCACCGTTAAACGATTTTATTATTTGATACACCTCAAAGCTGTTGTTTTGATTTTCAGCCCCTTTGGCCTCCTAGGGGCCCCTTTTCAACTTTTGGATAAATAAGGTAGTAATATATAATTTAGCTTGGGAAGAATATCTCTTCAATAGAGGTAAGGTACTAATACACATCAAAGCCCCCTTTTTTTATTATCAGGCCCAGTGTCCTCTTAAAAACTTTTTCACAAACACTATTTTGTTAATATTACCACAGACAATTGTAAACAATTTGATATACTTTTAAAATGAAGTGTATAATGAAACAACGTAATCTGTTTACAAAGAAAATTTATATAACTAATAACAACAAAAGGATTTTAAATATGATATAGAGATGTTTTCTGGAATATATGGCTGAATGTTCATCAGAAAAAATAGCATTTCTTGAGCATTTATTTTACAATTAATCTTCAAAGTTTATAAAATTTTAATATTTAAGTTATGGTAGCAAATTATAAAACATGAGGCTAAAATATTATACATAAAACTGCAATACTCAGTATGAATTATAATTAATAGAAACAATATACATATCCATGAAATGCTGTTGTGAGTGAAACTTCTTGAAACATGTTTCACTTTTTGTTTGCATGCATAAAGGAATATCACAAGTGGCACACATCCATTTTGTTCTTATTTGTTTCTTTTCTGTGCTGCATAATGCGCATCGTCTTAGTGTGCATCGCACTGCAAGATGTTCAGCGTGCTTCAACCTCTTGCTTGTGGCACAAAGGGTTTGAATATTTATGGCAGCAGGTGATTCCACTGAAATTTTATGTTTAGGAATATTTCACAAGTTTATCAATCCTGTGACAATTTCTAGCTGAAAATCTTTCACAGATTTTGTTCAGGTTTTTTGTGGCATATTTCATGCAATATGTAAGAGTTTACTAGGGTTACATCTAAAAAATGGGGGAAAAAATCCTATGCCACCAATTTTTGCTTTCCTGCCAATTTCCTGTATACTCTTCGAATGATCAAAGTGGTCTACAAATCCCATGTTATTATTATAGTCCACAACAACTTTTGGGCAGGGAATGGTTTTCGTAGTTCCATCTTTTTCCTTTCTTTGTGCTTAAAGAATTCCAATCAGTTGATTTTGATTTGACAAGATATTTACACATCTTTTATATTTTCATTTTATGCATGTGATCTTCTCACTGCTAATTGAGAAATCAAAATCTCCTTTTCCTAAGGCTTTAAGGTTTTTAGGCAGGCTTTTCCTATTCATATTTACTGTTCCACAACAATAAATATTTTGCATTTTTAGAAACATAAATAAATTATATGTTGTGAAAAAATTGCTTATAAAAAAGTGCCAAGTATAAATGTTAAACTGGCAGGCAAATCTACTTTTATTGCATTGCATCCATACCTTGCAGCACGTTTAATCAGTTTCTTTGGCATGTATTGCGTCAATGAACTACAACCTTTAAACCAACTCGTCTACAGCTTGGTTTTAGTATGGTTGTAATGCATTCAAAAACTTTTCAGCCAAATTTGACAAAAATTGGCTGCAATTTGTATAGTTTATCGAATTTTGGGGATCCTCTCTTAGGTTGAACAGGATTGTCGTTAAGATGTAGATGGGATAAAAATCCACGCAAATCGTTTCACGGACATTTGTTCAGAAATGTAGGCATCATCCATTTTTGGTGTAGAAAACCAGTAATCCCTGTAAACTGGGGATCCTCTTTATTCCCATCAATAAATTTATTTCTAAGGATTTTAACAGTTCATTAGTTTTCCATCACCACCATATCAAATAAAACCAGAAATAGCGCAGTAGGGGATTTATCTCTATGGACAAAACTTCATCCGATCGTCCCATTCTTTCCGAATGTTTTGGATTTACCGTCACGTCATTTAATTTTTTCCATGTTATTTCTAATGCCTGAGAAGGGCCTGTTTCTTGCATATCGTGAGCACGACTTTTATTCTCATCTGAGTCTGATTCATACGAGATATACACTTCTTTATTTTGTGCTGAATTTTCTTTATTATAAGTATCAGAAACAGCAGTATCTGATCCATCAGGAGGAAGCTCTTCAAACAGAGTAAGTACTTCCTCCACAGAAAGTCCTCTTTTAGGCATTTTCTTATAAAACTTCACTGTTCTAAAAAGCTCAAGTATTTGCCTGTTTTTTCCTTCCAAAGATAAATGTTTTGCATCTAAAACTGGCCTTAGAAATATTTTCCCTCCTGTCACCAACTGTGAAAATTTATTTTGAAAACCACCTATTTGTGTCCTAACTCGGGATGGGGGAATTTCTCTTGTGTTCCCTACTCTCTCATCTGAAATTAAGAAAGACAATACCCTAAAGAATAAAAGCATGCTTTCAAATCAGCAGTTTTTCCATACACTAAGCAATGGACCTAAAGTACATTTCCATTTCCCGTATTTTTAAGTGAGCTTTCCCTTTGTGTGATGTTATCGCTGTCTCTTTGTGAAGATGGCATAACCTCTGTGTGAAAAATTAGTTGTCAATAACCTCTTTTCATTTTCGCTGCATTCTAGGATTTTGGAAAGCATGAAACAGCAGGTGTCTTTTGGGGCAAACTTGCCACATTTATACCCTACAGCAATGATTTTCAACTGGAGGTACGCAAGAGAAAAATAGGTGATATGCAAAGATACAAAGTATTTTTAACTATTAAATTGAAAAATCTTGTGAAGTAAAAGACCAATTGATTGAAATTTCCTGTGATCAAACTCTTAATTGAAGATTTCAAAAATAACACACTCATTAACATTTGGCTGAACTGAAAAAAAGAATTTAAAGGCATTTGAAATAAAACTATTGAATTTTTATTGCCTTTTTGCACTTTATTTAGCATAACCTATTTATATGAAAAAAAAATTCTCTTCCATGTTATATTTGAAAAATAAATACAGGACAAAATTAAAAGTGGATTATAACTTACAGTTTAAAACTATGTGAAATAAGACCAGACGTAAATTGATATTGCTTAAACAGGCCCAAATTTCACACTAAATTTATAATTAAAGTATTGGGTCCCCAACCTTTTTGTCCCTAAGAGCACATTCTAGAATATCTGTTGGACAGCGAGCACATTTACTTTTTCAAGCTGAATTTATAGTTGGATAGAGTCAATACACGCACATAAAAAAACAGATCGGTTGTGTTTTTCTTTGTACTGGAATCTGTATTGGACACAATTTCTATTTCATTAAAAATGAAAAAACTTTCATGTAGAATTTTATTAAAAACTAACACATTTTTATTGTAATCACACAGCGGCAGGCACACGTTAAACAATCGGCAGGCACCATGGAGGCCCAGGCATAGATTTTTGAACCACTGACTTAAATTCTGATAATTAAAATGGTAACCTATTTTTAATCTAATATTTTTTGTGCATGCACATTTAATACAAATAGCCAATAGGTTGGGCAAAGGGCAAAAGGTATTTATTTTTAATATTTCTATTGAGAAATTGAAAAATAATGATTGTAAAATGGGGTGATGGTACAAAAGTTTTTCAGTTTTTTTTTAGATGGTAAACATTAGTCAAAAGATTGAGAACCCCTGCTCTACAGTTTTGTAACATTTGACGCCAGATATAATTTTGAAATCAACGAATCTTTCTTGTGGAAAAGTGTGAAGTGCTGAAATTAAAATTTTAGCCAAACAGAGACAAATGAGAAACTGGAGTGGAGTAAACAAAGAATAAAAAGAAACTAATTTAATTGTATTCAGTCCTAGTGCAGGAATAGTAAATTCTCCATCCCCCCATGAACATAATATTGAATCTTAAACAACTTGTAAATTAATCGTAAACAAATTATTACATCATAAACTATTATAATATCTTTCGTATATAAGATGGGAGATGGAAAAACTGGCTATTGTTTCTTGTAGAGCAGTTGGGACTAAGAAGAAGGTCTTCTCATTACATAGAATGGGGAGCCTTCAATTAAATTTTGCACACTTCTTAACCTACTAGTTAGGGCAAAATAGGCATTCAGCAAGAAGGGAATTCTTCTTTAACAGGAACAATGAAAATATGCCTGCGTCATAAAATCTGTAGTGAGCAAAGTTTTATTACATTGAAACAATGTTATATTTCACGAAAAGTAAAAAATTAATGTATTTTTTGTGAGACAATAACAGGCAAAAACTGAATTTGAGAAATCTTATTGCCTAATCTTACATATGGGGGTAGAGGCATAACAGTTTGGGGATGTTACGCTACTTTTGGAATAAGAAATTTAGAGTTTATTGAAAATAATATGGATTAATAATAATAAAAAAAAAAAATCTGAAACGTTTCAGATTTTAAATTACGTTCAAAGGGACGTTTATTTAACATTTTGTGTGTTACCTTTATTTGTTAAATACCATGTTCTTCGCACTTAAACCATAAAATTCAGTTCAACAGCAATATCGCAAAATAATTTTAAATTGAGCATATCTTTAGAAATTTCGGTAACGCTCTCACGCGCTGGAGATAAAAATGTTTTTCTGTACAACGTTGGTATTGCTGGCTTTGAAATATTTGAGTTTGTTAATGAAAAATTCGTTAAAGTTTTAGAGAATATTGTTACGAATTTCACAATTATTTTTCGGTTTATTTAGAACTGTAATTAAAATTCCTTTTTATTTTCCCGTGCAACGCATGCAGACGATTTTTGAAGAGAAAGCTACGGCAAAAAAAAAAAAAAAAAACATGCATACATTTATGCAGATTTTTCATTTTTTAAACTTTAATGCAGAGCGATAACATTTAGTGGCAACAATTTGAAAAGTGAATCGGGCATTCAGAGTGAATCAACGCAAAATCGCAAAACGAAAGTAATAGTCCTTCGGGACTAAATCCCTTTGGACTAATAACTATATTAATATTCTTAATGCAAACTTGAAAGTGTCTGCAAGAAAACTTATGCAAAATACATTCAGTCGGGAAAACAATCCTGAACATACAGCCCTAACTGTTTGCTTGTGTCTATTATAAAGCTCTCCTGAAGTTATCAAATTTCTCCATATTCTTTCAGCTTAAATCATATGGAGAACATATATGGAGTGTGTTGGTGAAAAGAATAAGGAAACATACTTCTTAAAAAACTCGGCTAAAAGTAATTCTTGGAACAAACAGAACATTCTTAAATGAAAAATTAATTTAATCCATGCTAAAGTGCATGAAATGCTTATGGATACCCAACGAAATATTTACTGTCCCATTATTTTCATGTTTTTATTAAATATAAGCTGTATTCAAAGTGTCCGAATACTTATCCAAGTTCTGTTTCAGAACTTTTTGAGTATTTATATATTTATTTTTTATGAAATACATTTTGAATAACTTTTTGAAAACATACAGATTTTAAAATGGATTATTAGTAGTCTATGTTAAAGAAAAATAAAATCATTTTGCTAATATTTAGTAACTGATGTTTGCAAATAAAACTAAAAAACACATATCTGAAAACAAACGTGAATCACAGTACAAAGTCCAAGATCCAGAATTGGCTATTCCAGATTTTGGAATTTTACGTATTTTAGATCATCAATTTAAGTCTAGTAAGATATTATGTAGAAATTATAAAATAAAAAATATTAAATAGTTGTTTATGAAGTATTGAAGCTTTTATGACCTTAAGGAAATCAAAATAATAAAAAAAAAAAAAAAGTAAAAATAAACTCAATATTTATTCATTTTTCTTTCAATTTAGGTTGCTTAATTTTTTGTACTCAAATTTTCTGTCTAATTTTATAGGTAAACATAATTTCTTGTTCAGTTTCAAAGTTTCATTGTTCAAGTCCTGTAATCGACATGTGGAGAATTCCCACTAAATTGTCATTTGAAATTTTTTCGTTCTCACCAACTTATTTTCTTAACTATCAGCAGTATTTTCTGGATTTCAAGTCATACTACAGATTTCGCTCTCTGTTAGTTGGTTGATTATTTGAGCATTGTCATCATGATAAGATACTTCTGTTATATCATTTTCATTTATTACCACTTTTGTGCAAACTGGAAAATATTGATTTCAAAATTTCAAAATTTTGCAATATCTGAAAACCTTCAAATTCATGGCTATCATCATATACCTTAGCTAGCATCCTTTGCACATTGTTGGTGATGTTTCATGAAATCGGCAACTAATGATATGGTGTTCCATTAAATTTTATATTGCTTCTATTATTCACTGAGGAATGCAAGCTTGAATAATATTAGTTTCATTATTTATGATACTTGTCTATTTCTTGCATATGTTTAAGGCTTATCTCAATCCTCATTAAATAAATTCCCACATATACGCTCATGTGAAAAATTAAGAGAATTTGCAAATATGTATATTTTTGCTAAAAGTATTGAACCTAAGGTACTAATTGTGTTGACAAAGAATTATGCAAATGTTCAGAATCGAATAGCACACATGGGCAAATCTGCATAGCTGTGATTGTGGAGGAGGTATAAGTGCACAAGAAATGTTTGGTGATTTGTGTGCTCATACTCCTTCAAGACATTTGCCGTGTTTCTTGCAAGAGTTGGATAAATTTTATGATGTATGAGTAAAATGAGTATCCACAAACATGTGGATGATGGAATGAGATGTCAAAACAATTTTAGGACACTGTATCTATATTGAGAAAACTTGGACAAGGTCTACCAAGAGCTACAATGATGAATGAGGATTGTTATTGGACACTTTCAGCATGGTAGCAC
The DNA here is from genome assembly GCA_000611955.2 of Stegodyphus mimosarum. Classification (NCBI taxonomy): domain Eukaryota; kingdom Metazoa; phylum Arthropoda; class Arachnida; order Araneae; family Eresidae; genus Stegodyphus; species Stegodyphus mimosarum. Next base: position 183,600 of record KK121530.1, read on the forward strand.
ATTACTGATACAACTTCACAGATCTCATGTAAACTGTATGCTATCACTGGAACTCGAGTTTCACGGTCTACGGTTGCTGTGAAAGTTTCATAAGATAAAACTGTATGTCAGCAGACCCACTGTTTGTGTAACAAGTTTCAGACTGGTCAGATGAATGGATTATGACAGAGATTCATATTTTGATCACATTGTCTTCAAAAAGCAATCTGAATAGAAAGTATCTTTAAACTACTCATTACAGGGCTATGAGTAGCTATTATTTTAAGTATTGATGATGACTGTTCATTTTCGAGCAATTAATTAGAGGAACTGGAGATTGGAAAAGTCTTCAAAGGAAGGCATTGGGTAGCCCGCAGTGGGCTGTCTGGTCAGTTATGATGATGCGTATAATGCATCCTGACATTGAACTTAAATGAAAAGAGATTGTAGATCTGTAATATGCTATGAACTTCTATAATAATACATGTTGAAGTATTTCATACATGCACATGTTATATTGTAAAAACATAACTTTTAACATGTAAAAAAATAATTAAATAGGGCTTTTTCTGAGAGCTTAGGATACTTATTCCTTCCAAAGTAAAATTAGTTATTTTGATTCTGTACGATAGGAAAAAAAAAGTGCATATGTGCATTTGAAATTTTTTTCAGTCTGTAAAAAGACGTTAAGCATTATTAAAAATGTAATTTAATCTAGCGCTTTCTGGTTATCTACACCGTTCTGCCACCCAGAATTCCGTTAACTCATTGGTGACTGATTAGTAGTGACACGGAGAAGAAAGTATGTTTCATGATGATTTCGGTGATGCATTCAATGCCACATATTTCTTACAGTCATTGAACAAATAAAGTGCTCACCTTTTCCTAGAAATTCTTTTGCTGTTTCTTTGTGCTACTATTCTCTCCACATATATATGTGTTTTTGATGATTTAAAAAAAAAAAAAGAAGAGCTGTACACCACCATGATGATCATATTCAGACAAGAACAGTGAAAACTTCAGTGTACATTCCAACGTAATAAAAGTAAAAGAGACCAAACTGCACAGTCCTTTTATGATATGGTGTAACAAAGACAAATGTTTTCAACTCAAAGAGAAATGCTAATCATGAAAATGGATGTTAAATTCGAAAGGCAAAATCCACATGTACTGAAACACATGCATGCTATGCACATACCTGGATTACAACATAAAATATTTTTTGGTGTCATGATACATTGTTACATTAATATTTTCTGCTTTAAAGTATATATAACCTTTTGATCTTCGTTTTACAATAAGTGTGATCTGTTATGAAAGGATATAAAATTTTGAACTGTTTTGCTTATGATTAAGATAAATACAATTAAGCCAGAATTTGCTTGTGAGGCTAAAACTTAGTACATATGTAAAGAAGTGTTAGGGTAAAGTATATTGAACTTTTGAATATGGCTGATGAAAAGAGTGCTTTTCATGAACATCAACAGAAAAAGCTCAGTTTTTAGAATGGTAATTATAATTTTGATGAAGTATGAATTCAACGTTACTTTCTGCCAGTGATCTGTAAATAGTGCATTAATTTTAAACCTTACTGCGTATTTAAAACAGCCTTGTATGTAATCATGCTCCTAAAATGGCCTTGCTTATTGGCCAGCACGATAGTTACTTGAAGTTGACAGTAGAGAACAATGTTGGTATACTACTTATATTGCTTATGTCATTTCTGTATGACTTTCTATGCTATGCTACTTATATTGGTTATGTCAATTCTGTATGACTTAACTACTTTCTGGTTAAGTGGGTGTGGGGCGTATATGTAAAATGTTGATTGTATTTTGTAAATGCTATTGTAAAAGTTATACATGTTATAATTTAATTGAAAAATAACATGCTGTTTTTTTTGTTTTAAATGGGGTGATCGATACAAAGCATTTAAAATTATTTTTTTACCTTTTCAAGATTTTGTCTTTTAATAGAAGAAATTTAATATTTAGAAAATCATCAATCAACTAATGAGAATTCAATGAGTGGAATACAAGAAGAAACAACTGATAAAGTAACTGAAGATTCAAAAGATTCCTGGTATAAAGATTTTGAAGAAACTGCAGAGCATTTTGATATGGGCGAAGTTGAAGATCCAGACACGGATGTTGAAGATTATGAAGAAACATATGTTCGTAAAAAGAAGAAAAAAATAAGAGTGAGTTTTTCATTTTTGTCATGTATAATTTTTATGAATTTATTCTTTGAATTGTAATGTTATTTTGAAACTTAATTTTTTCAAAATATATTAAAATTAATTTTTGATTTAAAATATAATTGATTACACATGGAATATTTTTAAACCATATTTATCTTCATAAATGAATGCTTAATTCAGGGCTCATGTGGTCCTTAAAAGTCGTTAGGTTTTTGTGAAACAGTTTTTGATTTTTAAAAGTCCTTAAATTTGGTCAGAATTTGCAAGCAATCCTTAGCTCAGTTAACATTTCTATCCCTTTCTTGTGACTGCCATTCTTAATGTGAATTAACACTTCAGATGAAAACTGAATTCACTCCATGCAGCTCATAGCAGAGCCATCTCAAATTGGCATTGTAAACAAAGAGGAATATCAATCATTGTAAAACAAAAGTTTTGGTGTGTCTGGTTGGTTGTTCATGTAACCTTTTGAACTACTATGATGGAAACATGACCTTCAGAAAAATCATTCTTCAACCAGGCCTTCAACCTGGTTCACAAAATTGGAATTCCTTTTCGACCTGTAGTTTCCAATTTAGGAACAACATCGTACTCTTTGGCCAAGTATTTAGTTTCTGTATTTTCTCCTTTACTTTCCAACAATATTCACACCGTAGAAAATTCTTTCGAAGTCATCGATAAACTTTAAAGATATTTCTCCTTTGCACTCCATTATGGTTTCATTTGATGTTAAATCGTTGTTTACTAACGTTCCAGTTGAAGGGGCACTAAAATGCCTTGAAACTAGACTTCGAGAATTTCATTTCTCACATATTGAAATTTAAGAGTTAATTTCCCTCATTAAAGTCTCTGTGAGTCAAACTCACTTTGTTTTCCAAAATAAATATTATCACCAAATTGAAGGACTAGCTATGGGTAATCCCCTCAGTCCTGTACTTGCTGACATTTACATGCACTATTTTGAGGTCAAATTATTTGAATCTTTTCGCCTGTTGATTTGCTACATAGACGACACTTTTGCTCTTTCTGATGATGATAAGGAAGACTAATCCCAGATTTAATCTGTTATAAATTCGATTGACACAGCGATCCAGTTCCCCTTTGAAACTGAACCGGATAACACACTGCCTTTCCTTGATATTCTTTAATCCGCAGTGGATCTAATTTCAACACAACTGTTTACCGTAAACCTTTTTCTGTTTGTTTACCTCCCCATGCTAAGTCATGTCACCTGGCTAAGCAAAAAATGGCTTCGTTTTACTATTATGTATTGCTAGCTCTCAAAGTTTGTTCCTCAGAATCTCTTGCTAATGAACTCAATTATTTAAGACCTGGTGCCCTTGACCGAGGATTTTCTCCCGTAGTCATTGATAAAGCTGTTTGAAATTTCTCATCGTGCCATCTAAGAACGCATTCTGATGTCAGAAATAACATTAAATAACCTTGTTGTGTTTCCATTTCACCCTTCTATGAGTTACAAAATTGCACGGATTTATACAAGTTTAATTTTCAAGTTGTTTTCTCGCCTATAAATAAAATCTGAGGTTTGGCTCTTAAAGATTCTATTTCTGACTTTAATTCTTGGGGAATTTATAGTATATTATGTCAGTGTGTCTTAAGTTATATTGGCCAAACAAAAAGAGCATTAAAGAACATGAATCTTATGTCCAAAAAGACGAAATTAACAAATCTTCAATAGTTAATCATAGTTGGAAATTCAATCACAGTTTTCATTTTGGTTCCGCTAAAATTATCCAGAAAGCTGGTTCTATTAGGGAATTGGATTTTCTTGAAGCTTTTCACATTCACAAGAATTTATCATGTTTAGTCAATGATTTCAATTCCAATTCAGTCTTGCCTAATGCTTTCAAAATTCTACTAACTTAACTCTTCATTTTTAGTTACTATTTCTGCCAATAGATGGCGCTATCAGCTCTTCCACTGGTCGCTTGTGGGTATAAATATGATTGACATTCACTTTTGCAAAATTCTTTGCTCCTGATGAAGGGGGATCCATTTTGCCCTTGAAATCGATTGGGATTTTACAAAATCTACGCTGAATACAAGGTTGTCAATTTGCCTGTTTTATTTTCCATGTCGGTGTGTTTCTCTTGCGTCTTTAAAAAGGAAGTGTTGTAATCGCCAAAAATTTTGGCTACCATCTTTCAATGAAAATATCTCTTTTGACTGTTATCGAATGGAATTTAATAATGTTTTTGAGTGACATCCATATGTAAGGACAGAATAAAAGACTCTTTTTCCTCCCCAAAAAATTATAAAACTGATTTAAAATGGATTCTGAAGAGATTTTTTTGTAGCATCTGTGCATACATACATACGTATGTATGTATTTCGTATAACTCAAAAACGAGTAACTCCAGAACATTGAAATTTTGTATATAGGACTGCTATAACATGTAGATGTGCACCTGCTATTTTTGTTGCAATCGGCCGCACCAAAAATATATAAATATATGTATCTATCCACTCTGTTACTCAGCTCTGTGAGCTCAGTTTTTTTTTCCTTATATGTTGGTAAATTGCACGTTTTTTGCTTTAAAAATAATTGAATTATGCTGTTCTTATCTTCCGGCTAAGGTTTTTATGTCTTTAGTAAATCTGCATGCAAGGTTTTTAGAATTGTTAACAGTTTAAACAATTATAAAGAATTTAAAAGTGCAGCTAAGCCTAATCATTTTTCTCACGGTCGCCATATTTGTTTACATTTGAAATTTAGGAGATTAGTGGATTTTCTGCCAACCTAGCACCAGAGTGTCCCTATGGTAAACAAATATGCTGAATTTTAAAGAGTCCTTTATTCTATTGTGATTTATGTGCCATCAATGAAGTAGATTTAATTCAATCCAATAAGTTTAAATGAAATGCAAAATGCATATAATTTAATATTCTGTACCAGGAAGTCGTGGTATACACATCAGATTTTTTAATATAAATAAAATAAATATAGCTGTAAATAAGTAAAAAGGTCCTGTATTAAGAGAAAAATTCTTGCTAAATTGAATTAATTGTTTTCTAAAACTTAAAAATTTAATTTTTCAGCAAGATTGCTGAAATGCAAAATTACAAGAAGAAGCATAAAAATTTAATCAGTACTTTATTTTGATCATTATTTTACAAATTGACAAAGTTAGCAAACAAAGCTTTATTTTATGCTTAATTTTTTGGTACTAAATTTCATCCACATTACGATAAAATTCTGATAATCTGCTCTTCATTGTAACCAAGAGTTGTGTGACTTGGAAAAAAAAAAAAATTGTTGGATTTTGAGTTATGTCTTTCTGAGTTTAGGTAATGTATCAGTGTTACCCCTCCCATGTGTGTGTATGTAATATTAAGTAACTACTAAAACATATTCTTGCTTCTAGAATTACTTAATCAAGATCTGTTGAAATTATGAAAACTATTATATAGAAAGGAAACCATGCAAAGAGCAAGGAAAATATATAATTGAGGAAAAAAGGGTAAATGAGGGGAAAATATTTTGAAGAATTCGAGAACTCTTGTAAAAGTCCATCAAAATGTTTTGTATAAAAAATGGTATACCCAACAGTGAAATTGCTTTCTGAGTAATTTTTATGCTCTTAAATTAGATGAGAAATATGCAAGAAAGATTAAATAAATACACTGTTTACAAAATCCTCTGCTGTAAAGTTTTCCCTAAATGTAGTCTTTACATTAATTCAAATGTTACATTCTGTACATTTGTATTTGGTTTAATAACACTACTAGCAATTAAAAGAAGTGCTAGAATTGAAAATTTGGATTTATTAATTTTTTTTTTTTTTTTTTTATTTTTTTTGACCTCATGTTCTGGTCTGTGCAAGGGCTGTTTTTTGTGAGCTTGCCTATTCATCATGGATGTAAAGCTTGCTTGTTTCATGGAGTGTAAACAAATTAGCTATAAGGTGTGTTTAAGTTAGAATTTAACATCTGATAAGCTATGGGCAAATATATTTTTCCACATGCTAACTCCATAAACTCAGAATTAATTTTAAGTCACCATATTATGTAACCAAAAGAAGGAATTATTCTAAAATGAAAATTTATTGATTCATTAGCTCTGTTTACTACAAAATGAAAATGCTAAAATGTATGCAGAAAATGCTAAATAACTTCAATAATAAAATTTAAGGGTAGATAAGATTAAAAAAAAAAATGCTCCCAGAACCAAAGTTTTTCATGTTTTGTTTTCAGGTACACATTTCATTTTCTTCATTGAAAAACATGTCATTGCAATTAAATTGTTTTGTAACTTTTATATTGTAACCTTTATTTATTAAATTAAACTGCACTGTGAGAAAAATAATTTATACTTTCACTCACGTTTTAAAACTATTCTTTGGTCAGAATGTGAATTTAATGCTTTATTATTTTTCTAATCAAAATCACTGGCAAAAAATTTCTTTTTTAAATTTTAAAACTTAGTATTATTATCTTAAGTGTTACATTATCAAATACAATAAAAATGAGAAACAATTTTACATAAAATTATTAATTAATGTAGTTGATTAACTGATTGATAAACAATGATATAAAATAATTTGATTCATATTCATTACAATGGGAAATATGGTAACCTTCTCTTTTATATTTAATTTTTTTAACAGCAATTATGTACTTTAGTTGTTAGATGGAATATTTTGATTAGCCCATTTTCTCAGCTTATTATAGCTTTTCATATGAAAAAAAAAAAGTATTATTGATATGTACTTCATTAACAGTGCTTTTTATTCCATTTTAAAATGCTTCTCAATGGCTGAATGACTGAAGCTGCAAGACACTGTTTTTTTTTTTTTTCCTGGTTTAATGGGTTTGATGCATCGTTTTTGCAGTCTTCTCCAACTGTACTATAATAAACAGTCATTTTCTTTTTGAAAATATTCTTTTTAGGTGGCTTTCATCTTAAGCAAATGGCTCATGCATGCTTTTGTTTTGTTAATTCAGTCCAGACCAATCCATTTTTGAGGTACTCTTATCATGACTCTTGCTTACATCTGTTCATTTCTACTGCAAATTTTTCATCACTAGTTTTCACATGATATTACTTATCATTGCTAACATTGGGAAAAATTTCTGCTATATTCTGTAAACATTTCTAATATATCTTTATATCTAACATTTCTGCAATTTCGTATTTATGTTTTTCAGTTATGGAGCATAATTAGAAAATTATTTTTATTTTGATTGACTGTTGTTATGAAATGCCATTAATATGAACTGTCAAAATTTATGATTTGAAGACTTTTTTATCTCTTTAACTTAATTAGTAATTTTATTCAGAAAGTTTCTGCTGTACTGAAGTTTAAAATTATATTTCATTCATTGAATAAATTTAAAAAGTTTTATGTTGGTTAAAATTAGGATATTTTATTAGCGAATTGAAATTCAGGTTGAATAGATTTTTTATTTCAGAAAATGGAAGATGGTTCTTGGAAATTTACAAAGCATCGCATTATTTTTTAATCAGAGTTGCACTACAGTGTGAATTAAAGTGCTAATTATTTGTGCTGTTCTATTGTTTTGTATTTCAAAGGCATTAATTTTTCATTTTAAAGTAGTAATGCAACAAAAGGAGATAATTGTTTGAAGCTGTTGTTAATATCCTAAGGAATAATTAAATTTCTATCAGAAAGATGAAATACATGCATCCTTTAAATATAAATTCGTCTTGTTTTGTATTTAAAGAATAATCATATTTTATTAAACGTATAACAAGTATTAGATATAACTGTGAACCTCAAGAAATCAATGACTTTCTCTCCCTTCTTTCATACTCTTTTAAGGTACATATTTAATTGTTTTTTTTAATGAGTTCTTTAGCTAGATATTACATCATTTTTATAAATTGCTGCTGGTATGGTTACTTAACTATTGTTATGGCCACAAAATAATAATAAAAAAAAAATTCAAAGACTTTTCTATGAAAAAAGTAGACATCTATAGGTAATTACATAATTTAATTTGCATTTTTACATCATATTTCTTGCAGAATAGCTTAGAATTCTATTCACGGAATACTTGAGAATACTTTTCCTTGACAAGATTGTAGAAAATTTCTTACAGACAAAATTGTTTGTTTTCATGCAAGTCTTTCCCCACCCTTCTCCTCTCCTAATGGTAAATTATATAAAAAGATTCACAGTTAAAATAGTTTGTACTACTACAGGGTTCATACGGTCCTTAAGAGTCCTTAAAAGTCCTTAGGTTTCTTGGAATCGATTTTTTGGAGGAATATTTTTGGCAATTCACTGACATATATGGTTCTCTTTTGAATGGGTGAATGGATTCATGTGTTATAATTTGTTCCTATTTCTAATATAAATAGTGGGATACTCGAGTTTCTAAGCAAGAAGTGAAACATAAGCATTTCAAAATTCATTTTTTCTAATGAAGAACTGCTCTTAAACAACTTTTCTCTTTTGGTGATGTGAATTTTTTTACTTAACGGTTCTAAATTTGGCGACTTATCAACATTTTGGCGATTTTAATGTAAGTTTTTATAGAAAATATTTAATTCCGAGATCTGGGAATGTTTTTTTAACAAATTGTAACATTGATATGTTTCATTAAAATAATGGTAGTATATTGAAATTATATTAAAAAAATAACATTAAAATAAAATATTTTTATATTTCCTTGTCATATTATGAAGTTTCATTTTAACAACTTATTTTTCAATATTTTGAATCTGAGAAATGAACAAGGTATAATGCTATAAAACACAATTTACAAAACAGTTCTTACCAAAAGCAAAATTAGCTGTGTAATTAATTGAAAATGTCTTCTTTTTAATTTTTTCATGGTAAGAGGTTTTCCCATGTAATTGTCTCAGAATATGCATCAGTTTTCTCTGTAAAATTAATTTTACACTTTTCTTATTTTTTTTCAAAAAATTCTGGCTTTTGGCTATTACAGAATTGGTAGGGATCATTTTTCTTTGGGATTTTAGACAATGCAGCTTTAAAAGTTTAGAAGGATTTGAGGCAAGATTTATAGACCCATGATTCTAGAAGATTCCAGTAATATGTAGCAAAATGAAAAATGTCTCCATGGTATTAACACATAACGAATGTATTTTACAGAAAGGTTGTGATGAATTTCTTACTTTTTGGAGAATGTCTGGAAAAACAATGAAAACATAATATTTGAATGTTTTATTTTTGATACTAGAATCTTTTTCTTAACATGTTTATCTTCCCTTTATTTTCTCTACTTTTCACTGGGCACAAGCATAGAAAATATCAAAAATGCTTCTAATCTAATCACATGGACAGGCGTTATAGAAATGCATTTTTTTATTAGTAAAGAAATTGAAAACTGTCTATTTAAAAGATTCACATAATATGCCTTAATGCATCATACAGAGCTGGCACTAGGCATTTTCCCACCCGATGCAATCTCTGTGAATCCTAAATTCTGCTGTCTAGTGCCTTTCTAAATTCTGCTTTCAGTGCCTTCTCTAAATTCTAAAAGTTCTGATATTTCTAGATTTTGTTGCTCAGTTTGTAACTAAATTCAAAAAATTCTGCCACATCAGCTCTATAACCAGTCCTTGCCATATATATTTCATATTTCTTCTGAATTTTGATAATGCTAAAGAAATAAAATTAGCAGCTTTTTCTATACATTCTAAATGCAATTAGTTTTTTTAGAATAACAGAAATCCTTAATTAAATTCCAAAATTCTAAAATGAAAAGGAAATGCATCGAAGAAAGAAATTGAATACATAAAGAAAATTATTCTTCAAAGATATGTACAGTTATTATTATAGAAATTACCCAGTTGTTTATGATTTCAGCCTTTAGTATAGTTTCCCGTTCTTATTACCTCATGTGTTAGAGTTACTGAGCCAGCTTAAATTAAAATTAAATTGTATAGTCTGACCGCTAGTCCACATTTTAGTTTGAATTTGAAAGTTCTTGTTTAATTACATCATCACGAGCTGTAATTGATTTTATTAGCATCAGAACATGCTTTATGTTCTGAGTTCTTTTTAAATAAAAGACTTAATTAAACTTTTGTCTGACATTCTAGTTACTTTCAGACACAGCGATAATTTGCTTCACATCAGTCAGGAGGTTTTGGACTATTTAACTTTTACCAGATCAAGTAAACCCTCATAGCTATATTATAGAGAGGTTGACAAGTTAGGAGATAAAGCACCCAGAAACTAGTGAGAACACTGGTTTGCGTATTGAGACAATTTTCTGATTGTTAGAAAAGATGCTTAAAGAGAAGGAAATTGATTTAAATTAACCAAAATGTCTGGGAAGGCTTCAAATTAAAAAAATGCATAAATATTTTGTTTTGTTGTTACAAAACATAAATGTTTTGTAGCTTTTAATGTGTAATTATCCTAATATCATTTAAGAATCAGTGTCATAAATTTATATGTATTTTAAATGTGAAATTTTATTAGATTGTGATTTTAATAGGTTTTTTTTTAACAAATATTGTTTAAAAATAAATAAAATTTTATGTTGGCCATGTAAATCCATAATGACTAAGGTTATCTAACTACCTAATTTAATTATTTATAACTAACTACTTACTCTTAAAAATTAGCTCTACATATAGCGAGTTATTGCCTATCATTAATCCTTACTGTGGTCACAAAATAAAACATAAAAATGTAAAAATCCATGTAAAACTTATTCTTTGCATCTAGTGAGACTTAAAACAATACAAAACTTACTACCTGTGGTACTTTAGTGGCTTATTGGACCTACACGAAGCTACGACACAAACTGCGAGAGACAGAGATCAACTAACTTTCAAATCTTGCCAACCGTGCCTACATCAGGCCTTTTAGGTTTGTTCTAAGCAGCGGTGACAGGGCGATCTTTTGTTTAATCATGCTGATTATGATCTTCTATTTTAATCTATGCCTCTTGACATAAAATCTGCTTGCTATTTACTAAATTTCTAGACTGAGCAAGTATGTGACAAAAAGGAAACATAAAGTTAACTGTTAGCAAAACATAAATAAAATGTCACTTATCTTCTTTCAAATATGTCCAACTATTATAAATGTAAAATATTTAATGCTACTTGATCCATTTTATAAAGTTGATTTTATTCTCAAACTTATTGTGTTAATTAATTCATGTTTAATAATAATTCATCCTACTTACAGATCTATTTTCTTTTTAGGATGGTATTATAAAAATGAAATTTAGGCATAGATAATATTTTTAATTGAATTTATTCAGTTCTTATTTGTTAATAGGTTCTTAATTTTTTTCATTGATTTTCCTTAAAAGTACTTAATTTCCTTATGCAGAAATGTGTACAAACCCTGTACTACAATTAAAGACTTTATGCTTTCATTTTGGACCTATATTCTCACAAAAAATTTGCAGAATGTAAAATAATGGAAGGAATTTACATTTTGTTTCTGAATATTTTTTACTTTTCTTTATTTGTTGATGAATTGTTTGTAATTTTTATTTAAACTTGCTTTGTATCTTTTTTTTTCTTTCCCCCTCTCCAGAATTTTGAGTTTTAAATAGTACTACAGTTTCAAAGTGGAATTTCTGTTCCATGCTTTCATTTCTGCAGTACTGTGTATTTATTAGTGTAGGTGTTTGAAATTCTTTTAAGTTTATTAGAAATATTAATAAAGAAATTTAAAAAGTAAAAAACAATGTTTCAGAGTAGTAGAGGAAGAAAGAGAGCTGATCGGTATGACTACACTGACTTGGAAAAGCCATATGTCTGTGAAAGTAAGTCTTTAAATGATGTATTTGCTTCTTAAAAAGATTCATATTAATTGTAGAAAATAGGTTTCTGAATCAATTAAGAATGTTTTTTGAACATGTATTTTTTAGTATTTGACTTTTTAAAATATTGTGTATGTAAAATAGCTTGTACTACTACAAAGTATGGGTTAATATTTGTTCAGTATTAAAATCTTTTATGCCAGAGATACCCCAATTTGGTTTTACTGTGAATTGATTAATAACTTTTCTGCAAATTATGTTTCAATAATGCTTAGTTCCTTTAATGTAACCACGGATTTCCACTGCTCTTCTGCAGTCACTACTTAAAAAGCCTTTTCCTCAAATAGCTTACATCAAAAGTTGTCTGCATGCTTTTATTTTTGGTAGCTTCTATCTTACTGACACTGTAAAATGTGCTGGTTTTAAACGTACAGAATTTTAATTGTAATAGCTTTTTTCCCCCTAATTATTTCATTAATCCCTTTATTTTAATCATCTGATTAAAAGTACCATCTTTGACACTCTGCGTTAATTATTAACCAGAAAGTAGTTCAATTTAAATATATCCCAAGATTTTTGTATAAAAATTTTTAACAATACTACATTCTTTGTTGAGAATTTTAACCCATTAATTTCTAGGAAGCCATTGGCAAATATAGCATCAAGTTCACTGAAAATATTTCTAATATAACCCCTCTCTCTAGTTTTTCAGCATATAATTTAGAAACTTCTGATTTATGATAATAGTGTAAAATGTGTTCACAGGTAGAAAATTATTTTGCTAGGTAAGAAAAACTGTTATTTATAAGTCCATTTAAAAGACATAATATAATAATATTGTGTCTCTATATGTGCTCTTTGATGTGCTATGTTTATCATTTAAACCGTACTTTAAAAATTGTATATAACTCTGCATATTTTCTCTCTACCACTTTTCAGGCAATGAAAAAAGTAGGAAAGGGGGCAAAAAATATTTGAGTAAATACAAACAGTGTTTGTTTGCCTTCAAGGCCATTTAATCAGAGTTAAAAATGTAAAGAGTATTTTTTAAATGTTCAGTCTGATAGCCTTTTTTCTGAATCTTGATAAAAGGGCCTTTTGTAAAATTTACAGGGGTATTGATTTCATGTCTCTTCAACTGCTTTTCAGAATCCATCAATTGTGATGGGTTTGCTGTTAGAAAGAGCTCTTTTCAAGAAACCAGAAGTACAATAATCCATAGGTGAGACATCAGGGGACTTTGCAAGAATATGTCAAAAAATATATAAGCTATATCAGTATCAATCTTTCTTTTTTCAAAGAATGTGGTGGTACTTTTTGAAGTACGATTTATTGCTTTGTCTTGATGAAGTTTCACTCTTTGAAAGTCTTTGGGATAAAGAAATGGAATTTCTTTTGTAAATATCAGATGTAAAACTTTCTCTTAATAGTGCACTGAGCTGATTTTAACATATCTCACTTATTTAACTCTTCTTATTTTAAATTTCCCATTGTAAGAGAATCTTGCATCAGACATTAAACCCCTTACTGAAACTTCTTTTGTATTGAATGTGATGCGCAGTGTGGTAAGTTGATTAATGTGTATGTGTACATACTTGTGCACTTATGCATGTATTTTAATGAGAATTTCACATAAAGCTTAATGCATTATTAAAAATATTTTGTTACCATTTTGCTTTTCACAAAATAATGATAATAAAAAAATAAAATGTTTTGAACAGTCTGTGGAGCCCGTTACAAAACTAGGCCGGGTTTGTCTTATCACTACAGCCATGGTCATAATAATGACTCCACAGATAACACAGAAGAAGAAACTAATTACACACCTCCAAAGCCAGTAGCTGCTCCTCCCCCTCCAGCTCCTGTACCTCCACCTTGTGCTCCATCACCTCAGGTTTTGCAGCCTACACTTTCTTCATGGCCTGGACCTTCAAATGAAGATGGTCCTTTGAGTATGTTACTCTTTCTATATTCCTTATCATTAAAATCATATACTCAATTTTCATTCAATAACTTATCAGTGGATTTTTATACATACCAAAGTGAATGTGATAGACAGAAAAAAAATTGATATGAATTTGTAAAAGTTTGTGTGCTCTGATTTTCTAATATTGTGGAGAGAAGAAGCTGTTGTTGATTTGTGTATCTTATATATTTTGTAATGAAATAAAACTTATTAAGCTTATAAATTTTTCATTCCAAAAAAAGAAAGAAATTGAAAGAAACTAATGATGCTCATTTTAGTGCCTTTCATTAACAAATTTTCATATTTTTTTATCATGCGAGAGATTAGTGTTAGTCTCTAGAAGCTATGTTAAATAGTTGCATTTAATAGTATGTATGTATTCTTGCAGAACTAATTTTTCCCCCTAATTTATTTACAGTATTATAAAGTAAGGTACAAATATTTGTAATTTCTGATAGTATTTTATGTTATTTGAATAGCATGCTAACTTATATCTTTTGATATTTTTATATCTCTTATAAAATACAATAACAATGAATTGCAAGTCTGAATTATAAAGATAGGTTAAATTAATTATTAAGTTTTTGGAAAGAAAGTAAATTTTAAATTATTTTTATTATTATTGATAAAAATAAGATAATAAATTTGTTTTAAACATTTCTGCATTCATATTACACCCTAATTATTTAATAATTGATATAGTTATAAATGTTGAATTTCTAGTATTCAAAATATATTGATGAATTACTCTTGATATGTTTTAATATTTTTGTTACATAAAATAACAATTTTCGTTAATGAGTTTAACACTTTATCTACCACCATTTGAGAGTAAAATTAATATTAAGTGCCACTGTATAATTTTGGACAATAAGTCTCTTTGTGTTTTTTGTTCTTCAAACTTACCTCTGGTTTATGCTGTATATGAGGCCACATAACTGGCATCTCTGTCAGGTTATATGGAAGTCCTGGCTTGTTGCAAATTTTCACAACTCTGACACCTCTCAACATTTCTAAGAATATTGTATATACATTTAGATTTTCGCATTCATCTGATAGCTTGATTTTCAAATAACAAATATAAATTCATTATCACATGCATCATTTTGCAAATTCCTTTACCTACCTTCTGATTAGTTCAGTTATGTGCAGCATGTCGTTTGAGCAACAATTTGAATCTCTGATCAGAAGTGTTTGTAGTGAGATTTAGACCTATTCCACTAACTTGCTCCACAAGGCATATTTAAAAGAAATTCTGTGAGTTATTAAGTGAAAATTTATTTTAAAGCAATTCGATTAGGAAAATAAGTTTATTTGGTTGATACATTAAATCTGCATTTAGAACTTAAAGAACAATGTTTATGTTTATATTGATTGTGTATTTCTATAGGAGTTAATGTGGAAAAGAGATACTGTTGCAGATATAAACAGTTTCTAAATATTATGACACTGTTGTTATTCTACATTTTTTCTCTTTCATATATTTCTCATAGAGATTTTTCTTTATTCTGATGTGTGTGCCAGTAATTTTTTCCATAATTCTGCAAAGAATTAAGTTAACTTTTATTAGATAAGAGCCAGTTAATCCATTATCTGATTAATCAGGAGTTGTTATATAAACTCAAAATTTGATTCGTAAATTCTTATGAAAAGTAATTTTAAGTTTAGTTAGATTAAAATCTTGGAAGTCTGAGTAAATGAAAGATCTTGAGCAGTAAAGTTAACTAACATATAATAGAAATGAAGGAAGTATGGTTAATTGTTAAATATTCTTCAAATGTGTAAATGACAAAATAAATATTTGAAATTAAGCTTGCAAGATCAAATTTGTGATCTTATCTTGATGAATTATATTTTTGATTTTCATCATCAAACCAATGATCCTTTACTAATCTGAGTGTGTTTTATTTGTTTAAGTGTTTTAAATATAATTCTAAAATTGTTTTTGTTACTGTTGAGAAAGCTTTTATAATGGTATCCAGAAGTGCAGTTATAATAGAAATTATTTTCAGTTTAAGGAAGAACTGATTAAATTTTTAGAAATTCTGTAGAAAATCAACTGTTTTAATCAAAATCATTGATGTGGTAGGGGCATTAATAGATGCTAAGTAGATAAGAACATGGCATTAATTGAAGCTAAGCTGTAAAATAAAGCAATTTAAATTATATGACTGATTTTTATATTCTAACAACAATGCATATAATAGTGAATGCAGCATTGTTTTTGTTTTTTGAGTTATACTGAAGATACAAATGTCAGAATTTTCTGAAATACCAGAGAATAAAAAAATTATAATCCAGTCTTCTCAAATAATAAAAAAGTGATAACAATTTAACAAAAATTGTTTCTCTTTAAAAGAAAGCAAATGAGTTTTTGTAATTCTTGTTCTTTCTGAAAATTATTTTACCCACCTCGTAACTAATACATATAAATTAATAACTGTCTTCTCCACTTATTAGTAAGCTTTTTTTTTTCAAAAATAAATAAATAAATAAAGCTAAAATCAGAAATATTAATTAAAAACTGGGAAAAACGATAATTTTCACCCTCATTCTTCTAAGTGGCAAGAGTCTCACAGGCTGGGGATAAAAATCTGCTTTATTTTGAAAGTTGCTGCCACTGCTCGCTTTCAAATCCTACAATTTGTTAATAAAATATTTCTAAGTTTTACGATGAAATAAAAAGTAGCATTGCCAAACATTAAATACATTATTCCTGATTCCAAAAA
Source organism: Stegodyphus mimosarum (assembly GCA_000611955.2). Classification (NCBI taxonomy): domain Eukaryota; kingdom Metazoa; phylum Arthropoda; class Arachnida; order Araneae; family Eresidae; genus Stegodyphus; species Stegodyphus mimosarum. Next base: position 200,218 of record KK121530.1, read on the forward strand.
TTCACGGGAAGCCATTTCGGCTATTCTAATCTTCATACGACTTGTCAGCCGAAATATTAATTAAAAACTCTGAAAGCGCTCATTTTCACACCCATTTTCCGAGCAGCAACAGTCTCATGTGTTAGAGATAAAAATTTTGAAAAGTGTTGCTACTGCTTGCTTTAAAATCGTACAGTTTGTTAATAAAAAATTTGTTTTACAAAACCTCTGTCTCTCTCTATATAAATAAGGAAGAATAACTGTTTGTTTTTTCATGTTATTGATTTCTGATCAATTCTGATAAATTTTTTGTCATATTTAGTAGGCTAAAATTGAATATAAGTGAAATACTGGATGGAACTTGAGCTTTTACGACCATGTAATTAGAAAGATGAAAATCATCAAAAACTGTGTGCCATTGTTCCTGATATAGTGAGGGAGAATTAGTTTATTTTTCTATCTAAATTTTTGATGTGGGTTCCATATCACATGAGACTGAAAAATCTATGACTGTGAACTGTTTTTTTTTGCATTGTTGTTAGAGACGGATTACAATGGTATCCTTCTCTCTGTTGTTAGATGCATTACTCTCAATCTAACTTAACTGCCATTGGGTACCTCCGCTAGTGTTATGATAAATAACTCAATTAAACAATTTTTCCAGTTCTGTGTAATTCTTAGCTTCTCAGTTTTATTTTAAAATACAGTAGAAGCAATGTTTATTATGAATGATGCACTGTTATAGTTTTCTTGTGCACGATAAAAAAAATTTCACAGATGTGATATTTCATTTTAAAAGCTGTGCCTTGCTCCCATTTTGAAGATTAAAATGCATATTTCCTGCACATATTTCTTTCATTTTCTTTACAGTAATGAGTGGATAAATTTTTGAAATGTGAGAACAGTATTAGTTACTTCATTGTACTTATAGTAAATACGTAAAATTAAGTAATTAGTCATATTTAATTTTCATCATGTTTGTTCAGAGAAATTGTTGAGTTTGGTTATAGAAAATAAGGAAAACTGAATTTCAGTGAGAAGGCTACGTTAACATAGATCCTTTCATGCTTTTGTCAAGATGAGGCTACTTAGATTTTGAAACTATATTGTACTAAATATTTGTAGTAGGATTTACTATGCTTTTCGTCATCTGTTTTTGAGTGATATCTAAATAGACTAAAACATTATTGTACTTACTATTCAGCTTAAAAATTATTACACTTTTTAATCATCTGTTTGTAAGTGAAAGGTAATAAACAAGCAATAAGTTAATTTTTTAAGTCAATAAAATAAAGTGTATGCTTGTGAAATTTGTGAAGTTATGATTTAGATACTGTTGATCTTTTAATGTTTTAACTAAGTATTTGGCTAGTTATGAGCAATTAACTTACATTTAAAGTTCCAACTTCTTAAACTATTTTTATTTATTTACTTATTTTAAATATACAGAGCTCATTTGTTATTGCTCATAGCTGGTACTGAAGCATGCATTGTAAGAGAGTACTCTAGTTAGTTTATATTTTATTCTTCCTATATATAGTTTCTTTCTTTCCTTTATATTTAAAGCTTGCATTTTCAGGAGCCTAAGCTCTTTCTCTTCTACAGGTGGGTTGAGCATGTTAAACACCACAAAATTTTTAAAAATGTTTTTATAAAATATTCATAAATTAGACTATTAAGCTTTTTGATATGATCACATTGCACCCACTGTATAATGGTGACCCTAAAATAAAGAGCTTATAATGGAACCTGAAAAGACAATTTATAAATATTAAGTTAAAATTTTATTATTGTTTGATTGAGCTTAATTTAAATTTGGGTCACTGAGTTTTAGCATAATGTTTTGTTTGCATGCTTAATGTATAAGTTTAATCATTTAATTATCTTTTTTGTGCAATAAATGTATGTCGTTTATTTATAAATGTTTTCTTTTAGTTTAGTTAATTAGTAGTGCAATATAAAGTAGTTTAAATGAGCATGCTTTAGGCTGACATAGCTAAAACAATATCTATAATATGTTATTTAATTTTATTTATTCAAAGTAAAAGTGTTTTGCTTTCACATTTTATCAAATTATTTAAAAAGTGATTGAATATTTCAGCTAATATTTTTTATGCTTGGATTTATTTCATCAGTTTAGTTTGCTGCATCTTGTGGATTATTTTCAGTTATTTCAATTAGTTTCCAGTTCAGATTAAATTTTTAGTGAGCCATTAACACACAAATATGATATTTTGTCTATAAGTATTTTAAGCAGTTACGCAGTACTTTATTGAAATATGCATATTTATACATGCTAATTTTTTTATTTTGTTATTTTCATTTTTTTGAGTAATTATATCTTAGTTATTGGACTGAATTATTTAATTATGAAGATTTATAGGCCTGAGCTCTGCCCCCAAACTGATTGAGAGTATTCTAAAGAATGTAGTTATCAAAATGATGTATTATTTGTGCTTTTGATGAAATGATAATTTTTTTACATTATCTTTTTATTTTGAGTTTAAGCTTATGTTTATTATTGGAAAATCATTCAGATCCTTGTATTTTAACTGAATCCTTTTGTTAAGCTGAAGTAGATTTTACGTATGATGGATTTTTTTTACATACTTTCAATAAATGGATACTTTTCAATAAAAAAATAAACATCTTAAGTACTCTTTTCTATTTTTTAACAGATTTTACATATCTTCAGCTACTTTTCCAAATAGTTTCTATTCTTGTTAAATGCATTTACCATATTGTAAAATGAATACCTATAAACCCATATCATAGAGGAAGGTAAAGGCTAAGAGAATAAACCCTTCCTCAAATGCTGTTTCTACTTCATTGGCTTAGAAATGCTATGGCAGGGAGTCTTTTCCTGTGCAGGAAGACATGGTAATCTGTTAGTGCCAGATTTAGGCTGTATGGGAAGTGATCCATTTGCTGCCAGCCAAAGGATTTGATTAGAGCTTACATATGTGCTATAAATCTGAAGGCCTTGGATTATCAAGAAATTAGCAGAGCTCTGACAGACAGCATGCTTTCTGCAGTTTCCTCTTAATCTGACAATATGCAGCAGAGGTTTTTTTTTTTTTTTTTAGTTCTTTTATATGATAGGTTAAAATATAAAAAAGCTCGAATGACAGGAGATACATTGTGAAAGCTAAACAATATTGTGAATTTTTTAGATATGTCTGAAAGTTTTACATAAGCTTGCTACTTATTTTCTTGAGTGGTCGCAGATGAAGTTTCTGAATTTATCTTAAATTTATTTATGGAGACAATACTTGTGTATTTAATAAATATTTTGAATACCTGTTAAAATTATATTTTTATTATAAAATAACGAGTTACTTCAATGTTTAAATGCATTTTATAACTATTTTGAGTAACAGTTAGTATGAACAAATGCCAGATTTCTTTTAATTTGTTTTGTATTTATTGTCTTCTAAAATAATATTTTGTAGAATGTCAAAAATGTTTCTGTATTTCTGAAAATTCTCCCAGTATTTAAATTTTGGAACATAAAGAAAAGTGTAAATTGTTATAAAGTTTCAAAAATAACCAGTACATTATCTCTCTGCTCATACTGATTTGGGCTTGTGGGATATTCACTATGTTTCTAAATTTTACCCCAATTCAAATAAATATACTGTGAAAGCTGTTTACATTTATGATGAAAACTGGTTATTGCAGTAGTTTCATTGTTTTGTAACCAATGTTTTTCATTGCATAAATATTGTGTAACATGATATCTTGTTAAAAACTTGTTGTAGGCATCTTTTGCATATGCATAGGAAAGCAAACTTAATAAATAAATAAATATTTTTTATGTGAGCACTATTTAGCAATTTAAATTATTTCCAGTTTCTTTGATAGTTTCAAATTATATATATGTAATGAATTACAAGTGCAGTTATCAGCTGTGTAAGTTTTGAAGCTAGACATATATTTCTTTAAATCTTTATAAAACAAAATGTAGACATTTCTTATTACCTAAATAATAAATGTTAATGACAACTTAAATCATAATAGAAACTCAAAGCAAGTAAATATGAGGCATAGTTAAAAAAAATTAGTTTGATTTTAGAGTAAAGTCTCAAACTGTAAGAATTATTAGACAAAAAATAAATGAAGAATAATATAATTGTAATTTAGTACTGCCTTAAAATGCATTTAATGATGAAGGCAGTGCATGTTTCGTAATGAGCTGAAATGTGACTTGCTTTAGCTATTTTATCTTAGGCTACAAGCTTTGTAGAATTGCATGTAGTAGTTTTATATTATTATTTGGATGGATTTTATTTTTAAGTATTGCTTCTCCTATTTTCAACCTTTTTGATTTATAATGCTTATTTTCTCCCAAGAATTTACAAATGTTTAAATGCTTAAATATTTCAAATGATCTGTAAGAAATGTTATTTATTAGCTTTTTTTAATAATTACTTTTTTATTTTATTTCGTAACAAAAAGAACATCTATTCAACCTCATTTAATTTTGTTTTGTTTTACTGCCAGCTCCGAGACCTACCTCAGAAAAAAGTGGCACCCTCCCGAGTACATACTGTGACTTTTGTCTGGGTGATAGTATTGAAAACAAAAAAACAAGGATGCCTGAAGAATTAGTTTCTTGTTCAGATTGTGGACGTTCAGGTTGGTGGGCAATAAAGTTGTGTCCTGTTTCACATTAAAAAAAATTTTTTTTTTTCCTCTTTTGTGTACGTTGACTTTGATTAACATGGGATCGTATAATAATTTCTTTGAAAAGTATGCTGTGAAAGGGTTTTTCTGTTTTGATACTTATGTGAAAAAAAAAAAAAGAAATGTCGTATTCATTGTAGCAGTTATTTTATTGCTGCATTTGAATTCATTTTTAAAGCCTATTCTATTGCCGTCTTTGAGGAAATATTATAAAAGCTGTCAGTTATTGCAATCATGTTTGGCCTTCTAGAATTTGATAAAACATTAAACAAAGCTGTCAACCGAGAGATCTGTAATGGAGGGGGAAACTTAATTCGGAACTGAGCATCTTTAAATTGGATTACTAGAACAGAAAAATGTAATTTATGAAGTTTTATTTGTTCACCTAAGCCACTCCCCTCCCCATAAAAAATGGGGGAAGCTCATTAAACACATATTATGTATGATGAAAGATGAAACTTCATACTTATTTTTAAATATTGTTAGACAATTTTTTCTTTCTTTCTGCTCTGACTTTGCAGATGGAGACTAGGAATATTAATGAAATTTTCTTTCATTTTTGCATCCTTTTCCTGTTGACTATCGGTTATGTTCAGAATTTCAGCAATAAGTGTCGTCGTATGTAATGCAAGCATTCATTTTCCTAGATTATGTAAAATATTTTTTGAAAAATTTTTCTTTTTGAATGATCTGTGTCTGAATTTATTAATGCTTTTTTTTTTTTTTATTTAGTTAATTTGTTTTAAACTAGTAAATGTTTGGTAGTGAAGAATATTAGAAACAGTGTGCAGTGTATTTGCAACAGATATGGGAGATACCACATTTATAGTTTTCCAGAGGTATCTTTATGCATTATGTTGAAACATCATATTGTATGCTAAATTGCTTTACAAATTAAGACCTACATATATGTATAATTTAATGCATGATTCATTAATTAAATTAATTAATTTAAAGTAATTTTTAGAGAAATTAAACATTAATCCTCTTTTAACTTTCTGAGATATATCTTTCATACAATGTATCATTCTGTTTTTCATTGATTAAAAATACTTTCAACTTAACCGTTTCTACTTAGTTATAAACCACAAAAGTTGTAAACAACATTTTAGGATTTCTGTTTTCTTGTAAATAGTTCTGTGTGATAACATTATTGGTTGAGTCTTATTCTTAAAAAGGCTAAGCTGAAAGATACATTTTTCATAAACTTTATGCTATTTCTGTAGATACTTTAAATTCCCTTATTTAGTTACATATTGAATGTTTATTCTACAAAATTAGACATTTCTCTTAAGCATTAGCTAAAATTAAGGAATAAATCACTGTCAGAAAAACTGAAATGATCTTTTTTTTTTTTTTTTTACTTCCTGGTACATGCTACTGGTACATGTTTGCAACAAAATGAATATTTTTTCCATTTTAAAGTATGTATTTAAAGTTTTCACCATTTTAAAGTTTGTAGAGGCGTATCTGCAGTTAGTTGTCATATGATTCACTGTGAAGGTGGCAATATATCATGATATAAACAACTTTAAACAAAGTTAGATTGTAAATGACAGAGAAATTGGTCATTTCATCTGAAAAATCAACAAGAAATACCTAATTTTGAATTTTCTTTGCCATCAGTTTTAAGAGTATACTAGAACTGCATCGGAGAAGATACCAGATAAGTGACTGCACTTGAGCTAATGAAAAATTGTGGACAGTTGCAGTGATATTAATATGAGGTATTGTCGTGAATAGCAAAATTAATTAAATCTGGTAATTATTGAAGGTGTTCCAAGTAATTATAAGAAGTATTAAGGCAACAAGAATCAACATAATATTTGTAAATTTGCAGGTCTAGTTTTGAAATTTTAAACATAGAACCTTCCACTTCTTCAGCTAAAAAGTGCAGATGGAATTTGTAACAAGAATTCGTTATTCAGCGTGTAACTTTTACTCAGATTCCAAGTAATTTCAGCATTCAGACAGTTCATTGTTCTTTTCTTCTCTGTATTACAAAAGCAGATGGCCTATTCATGTCTCATTGCCCTTTTTATATGTATCTGCACCTTGTGGTTCATTATCAGATGTAAAAGAGCTGGAAATTTGTCATCTAGTCTGAAAAAATATGCCACATGCCAACAGAAGACACTTTATGATGGCTGTAACTCTGGTACAGTGCAAGATATTTTTACAGCTCATCATGCATTGTTATACATCTGCCAATAATACTGATGAGCAGATGTTTTGTAAATCATTTTTACTCATTCAGCCATACTTTCTGGTATAAATGTCCATCTCAGCATAATAATGTGCTGTTGCACACTTCTATAGGTGGAGGTGCATTTTTGAGTTGGGGGCTGACATTATTTGCTTGATTTTTCAATGTTCAGGAAGATGTAGAATATGGTTCACTGTACCATCTGTAATAAAATTCTGTCATTGTTGCATAGTTAGTGATTTTTTTACCATTATTCAGTAGACATAATTTATGTTATTTACATTGTATTTCCTAAATCTTCCTCATGGAGTTCACGTTTTATCATACTTTTTCAGTAGTCTATTTAAAAGGCTTATAAGGATAAATGCAGTTTTGATTATTTTTGATAAATTTTTAGCAAATTAACTACTGTATTATTTATACCCACTATTATCCATACTCGGGGTTATTGCACTGTAAACTTGAGACTGAATCTTATCAGTAAAATATCTTAAATTCTACCAAATGAGAGGAAGCATGACAAAGTAACAGTGTTGAAGTAATGTAGATTGTTTTTTTAATTGCAACGGAATTGTATGTCATGGATATGTTTCCATTGTTATAGACAGTGAATAGGAAATACGAAGTTTTTCAATACTTGCATGGTGTATTTGTTTTATCTTAAATGGCAAAGACGAGGACAGTGCAGCTTCTTATGCATCATGACCTGAACCATAGTTTTTACATTTTACTTTTCAGAAAGTTTTTCATTAATTTTTCAGAAAATGAATTCAAGTTTTGAGCAATGAAAACAGCACTTGATTAAGTGGTTTATTTTTTTATTTTCTACTTTGAAAACAATGAACTTGATTGTGCTAACTGTTGTGTTTTATATAAATGGAAGATCATTAAAAGAATGGAGTAAAAATTTTATATGAAGTTTAAAAACTAGGACAGTGTTTTAAAAAAAAATTAATGGAAGATTATTAAAAGAATTGAGTAAAAATTTTAAAGTTTAAAAACTAGGACAATGTTTTAATTTTTTTTTAAGTATTTTCATACCTGAATAAAAATACGGAAAAGGTAAATCTTGCTTATGTAAAGTTATGAAATACTCAGATATCATAAAAAATGAAATGTGATTTGATAAAAAATTTTGTTCTTTTATAACTCTGCAATATATTTCTGTCTATCAGACTTTGCTTCATCCTTTCTCTCCCACTTATGTTCTGCAGCATGCTGAATTATTATTTTTAAAGCTTTCCTTTCTAGTTGTGTTGCTTATTATGATGATAACAAATAATCAGATATCAAGAGATACATTACAAAATTTTAAATTAATCAGTTGTTGATCCCCCTCCCCCCAATCTAAGAAGTAAATAGCATAATTTCTCCAGTAATAATTCCAATTTGACAAATATCGTGATAAATACTCAGGAAAATAAATTTTTCAAAATGTGTAAAATTACAGGATTTTTCTTTTGTTAAATATAGTTGTCATAAATATTATATTGTTACTTTAACTGTTGATTAAAATTACTCAAATTATGTATTTGGCATTGTTTTTTGAGATTTTGTAATTTTTTTATCTCATCGTTTTTGATAACCATGATTGCAATAGCTGGCAGCTTTTATATTAGGATTTGTATGTAAATTTTCAAGATGTTTACTAAGTTTTATATTTATATAGGGTGTTTCATAAATTGTGTATGTTTTTAAAATTCAATAAATCAATGAAAGTTGCATAGAAAATCAAAATTTATTCTTTTCCTTCTATACGAACTTCAGTAAAATAATATTGGAAAACTGTAACAGACATATACCCTTATTTTGGTAAGCTGTGTTGATGAAGTTTATGGTGATCCTTTCATGGAAATCTTAGTTGATTTTATCAATAACTCATTGAATTTCTCTCTTTAGTTTTGGAACTATTTTTGGTTTGTTCATGTAAATGTTCAACCGTAATCCCATAAAAAGAATAGCAGGCCATTCTTGGTCATTACCAACAAAATCAGATCATACAGCTGAGAAAATTTTCATGAAACAAGGATATGGATTTGCAAGATGTGTGTCAGGTAGCTCTTAAATAATTTATTTGTGGTATCCAGAGCAAGTACAAAGACACTCGAAATTTACAAACTATCTTTGTGTAGCATTTCTTGTTTTTAATGAATTTTCATGATTACAGTGTGTTGCTTAGTGAACTACTCCATGGCATCTAAACTGAAAAACGACAACTACTTAATCAGATTTATGGTAGGTAACGAAACTGATAAGAATGATGCTGACAATTTTCAGACAACAGAATAAAAATTTTAAATTCTGCAAAATTCAAAGCCTGCACAATTTATGAAATATCCTGTAAATGTTTAATACTTTCCCTTAAGTTTTTTTGCTGTTTGTTAAACTGTCATAGTTAATCTGTATGTTGTTTTGGATTCTGCATGTTTTCATAATTCCCTAAAAATAGATTTCTTTTGGCTGTTTCGTATTTTCGTGAAATAGTTTCACTTCTTTTTTTGGGAGGGGGGAGAATAAAATTTGAACAATGACACAAAAATATATTTGAAGGAAAAATTGTAGAATTTTAGTAAAAAAATACACTATAAAAACATCTTGCAAGATCTGTATAAATTCTTAATAATTCTGGTATTAAATTAAGTTCATTGTGTGCTGATATGCATCTTTTTCATCTTTATCATCTTGTATCTGGTATAATTATTATACTATAAAGTTTCAAAACTCTGGAGAAAGCTATGAATCACCCTAAAAATGAAAGTTATGAAAATTCTGTGTGATGAGTTTATTAGAATATTATTATTTTTAAATTTGTTGTTGGCTTGTTTATTTCTAATTTCTGATTTTATATATAATTTTCTATTTATAGATAGTTTGATTAAATTTAGAAAAATTGTAATATGCTGGTGTCCAAAATTATTTTTACGCAATTGAAAAAAATGATCTTTCATAAAGTATCCAAACAATATTTATTTTTTTATGATATGTGCAAAAAGACAAACAATTTGTCATGCATTTCAATTTGGTTAGTCTGTTTCTGTAATATGTATCATGGCATGATGCTATCAACTAGTATATGACAAGCACTTTATTGGCAGATCCAATATTTGATTCCAGTATTTATTAAATCATAGCAGCCCCCACCCCTTCTTTTACAAAGTATAATGTAGAAAAAGCTTTTGGGGTGAAGAACTGTTTAGAAGAAAAACAGATTATTATGGAAGTGGCAAGATGGCTGCAGGTTCAAAGACAGTCTCTGTCCTTTGGAAACAATTTAAAGGCAGAAATTGTTATTAAAAAGTGAGAGAATATTATACAAGAAAAACATTTGCTTCTGAAGGTCTGAGTATGTAAATGTTTGTTCTAGGTAGAGCTTGTCTACTAAGTTTATAGCTTGCAGGAACCTATGGAACTTTTGAATTGTTGTAAATTATGTATTAAAGATTTAATGAGAAAGACCTTTATCCTGAAATCCAATTATTTATAATTGATGTCACAACTAAAAAGGACCTGTTCAATATGGTGTGAAAGAAAATCATATCATCAGTAATAAGTTGAGGTTCTGTTTAAAGAGACTATGATTGTTATTTTAATACAGATGTGATAATATGAGGAGAACTAATTATGAATAAATGCACTGCTTTGCATATCTTTCATAGAGGATGTGCATTTGCTGAGAGATACTGAAATAGTATCTTACAACCCTGTTTTAGGCCTTTTAGAGGTGCATATAGTTGTTTGACAATGCATATCTGTTCTAAGGAAATTATTATTATTATTATTATTTTTAAACCAACGTCATCAAGCAAATAAACTGGTTAATCATCTGATTTGAATTTCATAGAAGATTTATGGGACCTATTTGCTATGCAACATTTAGATGCATTGTTGCATAACGAAATTTTTCCTGAGAGCTCAATAATTTGATGTTGTAATACTTTTATTAGTTTCATGAGCTAATTTTATATTATATGCTTTTGTGTCCAGTTTTTCAGTGTATATTTATCATTGTTACTCAAAAATAAGATACTCCTTATATTTTAGGATAAATTTTGAGAAATAAAATGTAGATGAATTTTTAATGGGAAGATTGTTCTGATTCAAATAAAAGGCAGGCTACCTAATTAAATACAATTGTGCATACTTATTATCCTGTTGACTTCAGAAATTGATGGACATTCTGCCAAAGTTACACCAGTCATTCCTGTGAAATTCTGAATGGAGTGCTGTTTATTTAATAAACTATCAGTATTCAAAAATCAATGTAATAAACAATCAACAATTCTTCATTTTTTCACTTTCTAAAAAGGCTTTTATTGATTTCTACTATTTTGTTATGCTTTCTGATTTTACCTGAAACTGTTTATAATGCCCCGAATACAAACTTCCTGCAGGTGTTTATTCCAATCTATTATTGTTTCGTTGACCACATGCAGCTGACCTGATCTTGTCAATTAATGTGTACTTTTATCATGTCAGTATCCTAAAACTTTGAAAATAATCCACTGCTTGCTTTTCTGTAAAAGCAGGTCACAAATTATCCAAAATGAAAGAAAAATACAGCAATAACAATCAGTTTATATCCTTGTTCATAAAAACAGAACAAGCTTATTGAGAATGAATCAGTTATATCAAAGAAAAGTGCAGATATTATGAATGTGTTATTTTACACGTATCTACAACTGGCTTTAAATCGTGCTACTTGATGACAATTTCACAGTTGGGATACTATGCAAATGCCAATACAGTATTTGGCTATGGTATCGAAAGAAAAATTAGTGATGCATTATTACCTATTTGTTTTCAGGCATTTCAGTAACCGGTATAGTTGATTCAAGCATAAATTGAAATAGCTCAACTAAATGTGGATATTATAATTAGCAGTAGTTATGCAGTTTATGTGTATGTTAATTACTTATGTGGTTTGTTTAGTATTTAAATAGTATAATTATATTATATAGTGTGATAATTAAACTTCTCGATTTCATTATGCGTCATTGTTTTAGAATAAAAATAGGAAGTCTTATTTTCAAGTAAATATGGTATATGGCATCATATCATGTATCACTCCAAATAATTCATTTAATTTTGTTCAAAAAAAATTTTTTTTTTAAATTTCATGTTTTATTCATATGAAGATAATTTTGGACAGTCATGTATGTACTGAAATGATATCTCCAAATCACATCTAATTATAGTGATTAATCTGAATATTAAAAGTACTTAGATATTATGTGGAGAAAGTGCACAAAATGGTGTATTCTGCTCTGATTGCATGTTCTTGAACATGAGACTGTTCCCGTAAATTGGATGAAAAGATGACTTAAATGTTGTAATTTGCAAAAAGGATTTCATTTTCAAAGTAATAATTTTGTTTTTAAAGTATTTCTCTCTTGGGTTTTATCCATAAAGCTTAAAAAAAAAATTAAACATGTAATATGTATCTTTCACATTTTTATTTTTGCTATGTATGGTGCGTCTCATTTTTGAAATTTAATTGCAATATACTTATGCGTATTTCTCAGTGACTTTTTTTTGGGGGGGTGCTATTATATTTATAGATCTTTGCATTTGTAGCTTATGCTCAATTCTTGCATTCTCTTTATTTAAATATTGAAAAGATATATCCTTCAAATAATGTGTTAATAATTTTGATCTAGATATTTATTTTAATACAAAGTTTAAATTTGAGACAAATAAGTATGTATTATGATTTTTAGCACATCCCACCTGTTTGCAGTTTACACCAAATATGACTGCTTCTGTTAAGAAATATCGATGGCAGTGTATTGAATGTAAATCCTGTGGTATTTGCGGAACTTCAGACAATGATGTAAGTTATTAATAAAACTTTTCTCTATCAGGATATTTTTCAAAGTAATGATTAAAATTTGCTACGCAAACATTTCAGTTTATTTACGTAAAAAGTAAAATTTGTATCCCCATTGTATTTTTTGTATGTAGGATCAGTTGTTATTTTGTGATGACTGTGATCGTGGGTATCATATGTATTGTTTAACTCCTCCTTTGTCAGAACCACCTGAAGGTAAGCATAGTAATTTTCTAATTACAAAATGTGAATTGAGTACAGCACAGTTAAAATTTAATAGAAAAAGGTTTATGTATATTTGTGCTTTAATTTTTGTATCATTTTTGTTTCAACTTTATTTGTAAAATTTATAAGCTTATGTTTTAATAAAAATTTGCACATGTTTGCCTAGAACTTGATCTGTTTGATAGTAATAAACTGAATTATTCAATCTGTTTGCATTAATTCTTGACTAAATTTCTTTATATATTATGTTAGTTCTATTGCTAAATAATCCATATTGATTAAATTGTGCAATTTTAATATTTTTATTTTAATATTATTGCACGAAATGCTCAGTGGTAGTAAGGTTGAAGTAAGGGTAAGGTTGCTAGAAAGTTGCAGAGCTATCAGATTTGGCACAAAATTGTCCATTTTGGCGAAAAATTGGCAGTATGACATAGACAGAGCGAGAACATTCTAGAATGCATTTTTAGCGGTTTTCTCTGAAGTATTTTTGAAGGGTTAAAGCTATATATACCCTGCTTGTACGGGGAGAAAGTAGTGTCTTGTTCAGAGATTAGCTTGAGAGTGATCAACCAGGTCAGGAGCTCTGTTGTAGTGCTTTGTTGTGAAGCTCTTTTCACTGTTATAGCCTATGTTGCTGATTGTTCTAGCATGTTTGTTGTAGTTTTTCAATGAGTGCAAATGTGTCTCTGGAGCTGTCCTGTGTGATAGTGCTTACTCATGAATAAATTGTGTTTTGATTCATCATCAAGTATTATCATCCATTACTCCAAATCCGAGAGCCCGAAAAACGAAACGTTATTATTAAATCTGATATTGTATTTAATAATACTAACCTAAATATTTTCCATTTTTAGTAGACTTTATGTAATGTAATGAATTTATTTTATATAAATTTTTTTGTATGAATTTAAGATACTTTCCCATTTTTATGGCTGCTGCTTTTTAAATGAATAGTGATAAATCGCCAGCTACAATTCTTATATAAACTACTTGAATTTAGCACTCCCCCCAAAAATGTGCCTCTCTCTCTCAATTTTTTTTTTTTTTTAAGTGGCTGCAGGAGAAAATTTTGAGTGCATTTAAAAAAGTAAAATCGCATCAGTTTTAAGATATGTATTACATTTCTGTAAGATAATTTCTGTTCTATGCAGTACTGTTTATTTTCAAGAAATCTTGTACTTACCATTATTTCTTATGTTTGGAAGCTGGACTGATGTTTACACTAATACACAAGAAAAAGTTATAAGTAGGCCACATGTGTTATTGTTTTCTTTTTTCAAAAATATAGTAGCAGTTTTTGATTTACTGATGGCCAGTTAAGATAAGAGCTGTGGGTAGGCTGTGTTTTAATGTTCTTAAAAAATAAATAAATAAATAAAGGCAAAAATGTTTGATTTACCAACCACTGAGGAAGATGCTACATCATTCTTGCAAGAAAGAGGCATTTTAACACATATTCAAATATGAGAAAATGGCCCCACAATGAAACTATATATAAATAAAAGCATTTGCAGGTGCAATATAAAAATTGTGAGCAAATGTTCAGACAGCAGGTTAAGTAGCTTCAGAATACCGTTTGTAACAGCAGTTATTTATGTTGAGCAGAAGAATTGACATCCATTTAAGCTGTGTGAGAAATAATGCTTTTATGGTCTTTCACAGCAGTAGGTACACTCTTAGACAAAAAAAAAAAAAAGACGCACCAAGAAGATATAAAGCAAATTGGACACAAATTAATGTGGATACAGGTTTCGACGGAAAATTCAAAATTTTACATTTTGGCTGCCAATGAATGAACGGTTGTCGCTACAGTGCATCTGATCCGCGCAACTGGCAGGATATTTAAGAGGAAAAATTACGATTCTTGGTCATAAATTCTTCAGGAATTTCATTCCGTGTACTCTGGTAGACAGTAACAGGTGTGTAAACGATATGTGCAGATGAAAGAATTTGAGAGAGGTCGTGTAGTTGGGCTCAGAAGCCGGTTGGCCTTATCGGTGAATAACTCGACATTTGAGTAGGAGCGATGCACTTATTAGACGATGTTGGCAAGAATAGGTGAACCATGGCTGCACACAGTGTCAAGCAGAAAGCGGTAAGCCTAGAGAAACGGCAGAACGTGAAGACCGAGCAATCGTCAGAGCGGCACTCACAGCCCCAGATGCATCATTATCATCGATTGTACGTGCAACTAGTGCTACAGTGACCGCAAGGACTATTCATTGACGGCTACTGGAATGTCACTGACTGGAGTAGAATAGTCTTCAGTGATGAGTCCCACTTTGAACTGAGCCCCAATGACCAGTGAAGCCGAGTCTGGAGATGCCCCAGACAGCGGTGTGATACCAACCTGACTGTCTTCCGGCAGACAGGCCAACAACCAGGAGTGATGGTCTGGGGTGCCATTTCATTTCATTTCATAATAGGACCCCTTTGGTTGTCATCCCTCGCAACCTTACAGCACAGTGGTACGTCGACAAAGTTCTAAGGCCCGTTGTTGTTTCCCTTCACATTTCAACAAGATAATGCCCGTCCCCACACTGCACATGTTTCTACTGCTTGCCTTAGTGCTTGCCGAACATTACCTTGGCCAGCAAGGTCGCCAGATCTCTCTCCTATTGAGCATGTTTGGAACATTATGGGCAGGGCCCACCAACCAGCTCGGGATGTTGACAATCTAACGCACCAGTTGGACAGAGCACGATATCCCTCAGGAGGACATCCGCAACCTCTATCAATCAATGCCAAGCTGAATAACTGCTTGCATAAGGGCTAGAGGTGGGCAAACACGTTACTGACTTTTTCACTTTGTAAAGCTCTATCGCTTCAATAAATCATCCAATTTTTCTCAAACTGTAATCGTTTGTTTTTCTGTACATGTACATCATTTCTACCGATTTTCATCCCATTCAAATAACTCCTTCTTGGTGCGTCTTTTTTTTTTTTTCCTAAGAATGTCTTTGGGCAAAAAATTGGAATGATCAGTGATTACTTTCCTGTTGAAGTCCTGAATAAGGAAGCAACTGCATTCATGTCAAAAATTGTGGATCATATATTGAAGTGATCAATGATATGTTCATCTTGTTGGGAAGCATACAAAACAGAATTGGAAGAAGCAGGGTATATTTACTTCTGTGTGAATCATAAATTCTTGCATCAGGACACAGTTCTTGTTACACAAAAAGTTGAAAGACTGTGAGGCTTTGCTAAGTGGTGAAATAAAAAGTAGCAAGACATGGTTCTTAAGCATCTTGAGTCATATCTTGCAGAATTCACGTGGCAAAATTATTAGAGCCAGAGAATGCTTTGATATCGTATTAAAAAGCAGTTACAAAAATGTGGCAATATGAGCTGTATGTGAAAATTAAAGATGAACTTGTTGATAATCTTGATGCTGTAATGGTGGGTGTGGTATATTTCATTATTGCAAAGTACTCAAGGGCTATCTGCCTAAGGGGAGGGATGCCTTCATGGAAGACTTTCTAAGAGGAACTGGCCATTATGTGGAAATGGGTGAAGTGCTGAATTCAAGGAAGTTTTGTTTCAGCTGTTGAAATTTCTATTATTGTGTGTAAAAATAATATGTACCACATATTCATTCAGTTAGATTAAGTAATCTCTATTTTTTAGAAATATCAGCCTCCAAGTAAGAATTTCTGATTATGATTGTAAATTCTTCAAACATTTATCTATAAGGAGATGAAATTGTTTTCTAGTGCCAGATTAATTAATGAATAAGCTCAGTCACTTAAATATTGTTTCTTAGTGCATTTTTGGGAGGGGGGGAATTGATATAAAATTGTAGTATGTTAAAAGTTTGATTTATTCTAAGCCTTAAATTATTGATTTATCAGATATCTTTAGAAAATACTTCATGTGGCAAAACAGCCAGAATTGTTTCTAATATTTTCTTTTAAACATAAAATTTTATTTTTTAATTGCCTCAAAATTTATCATCAAATATTTTTATTTTTTTAAAATATAAATATAAATTACTGAATTTAATTTTATTGAATGTTGGCTAATAATTTCATTGTGAAGCTAACTATTAAAATATGTGGATTATTTTAGTTTCGTAATAGTTTGACTTCCATTATTTAAGTACCAGATATGTAGAAATTTAATGAGGGAAATTTTTGTTTTAATATTCATTCAGTTTCTTTCTTTTTTATCATAATATAATTTTTTAACTAAAAAACTCTAGAAATTGAATATTATGATCCACAAATAATACATGAATTAAAAAATAAAACTTTTGCCCATTGATCTGTGGGTAGTGGTCGGACTGTGAAACCAGCACGTGTCTAGGATTTTGAAACTTACTGAGGTAGTGGTGGTGGGGGGATTTTTCCTTTTTCTGTTGCATTTCCAATAAGTGATGAAATTTGCGAATTAAAAAAAAAGTGTATTTAAGAATTGCATCATACATAAATTGTTCACATTATTTTACAAATTAACTCATCAGAAAAAATGAATTGCATCATACATAAATTGTTCACATTATTTTACCAATTAACTCATCAGAAAAAGTGAAAAAATAAACATTTATGCAATTTTTATATAGCAGTGAAAACAAAAGAACCGACATAATAAGGCCGTTCGGATAAATAGATTAAAAAAGTGTGTAAAGTAAGAATAAAAGAAAACTCGGTGTTTTTTTTTTAAACTTCAAAGACTAAATTTTTTTTGTGACGCTGTTGAAAGCATGTTTTGTTTTTTGGTACGTGCATAGACCCGCATTGCACGTTTCACACATGTATCTTGTTCTATGAAGTTTCTCCCCTGTGCTACAAAGTGTACCATGGGAATTTGCATTTTATTGATATATGTCCAGCATTATTTAGTCTCTGTGTCTGTGACATGAAATTTGTGGTTTTTTATGTTAATGTCTTCGTCTTTTTGACTTTGGTATGGATATTTCGTTTTCTATTCATATTTATTTTATTTGTATTTGGTTCCAAATATTTCTAAAATATTTTAAATGTAAATAAAACTTGTACTCAATTTCTCTTTTTAATTATAGCAAAGTATATTTACATTATATTTAAACCATACAAAAAATTTATAAAATCACATTACTAGCATAGAAAGCAAGTGTGTTGAGTTCAGAGTCTCTGGAAATGAAATACCTTTTCATTGGGAAGGTGCATGTATTGTTTAGTAATAAAGTAACTCTGTGTTTTCAAAGCCCCTTATCTATGTCCGGGTAAAAATACGCATTCCTATTTGAAAAACAGCAATACAATGGTTTCAAGATGTGACCACTGAGCTTCTAGAGGATTGTGAGCGATTGTGACGCAATGCTGTAGTGGCTCAGTGGTCGCACCCTGAAACCACAAAGCAAATGCTGTAAATATACATAGGTTTTTTATATATGCGGTTTAATTATTGTTATTTTTTATTGTTTATGATAGAAATAAGGATGTGCAATGAATAACTTTTGAAATTTAAAGTTGTTTAAATTAGTAAGAGGAAGTTATTTTATCTCTTGAAAACTAATTTTAAAAGGTATCCGATTTGAAGTACTAAGACATAAAAAATGTATGATTCTGCAGTCATTTTGTGTTATTGAGAGGTAAAAGATCAGTAATCAGTCGTAATAATCGGTTTTCACTCAAAAATTTCAATAAGAAGAGGAGAAAAATCTATTCGAAAATTGGTGGTTTTAGAGCATTACCACTGCGCATCAAAGGGTTAAACAGTTGGATTGTGGTTCTGTTCACATTTGACATAATTTTGAATAGGCAAATCAAAGTAAAATTAGTGTAAAATTAAAAATAATTGTAATGTGCATTAAATCAGAAGTATTTTAGGTAAAAATTTTCTGCTATTGTTGTTAAACAGTTTGTGTGTAATTATGATGTATGGAAATTGTTTGCATTTGTTTAATTATCTTGTGAGTGGGGGGGGGAAATATTGCAAAATGTTTGTTTTAGAATTTTTAGTTGTTTATTTTCCTGTCATTGGTTTATTGCATAAAAAATAGCTTGGAATCTCAAAACAAACTTTTTTTTTAAAAAATTTACAATTAATATTTATTTATAAGTATAGTTACATTTTATTTTAGAATTCAGTGGTCATTATCAGCAAATTAACACATAACTCAGTAGCATATTTAACCTGCAGTTGTTATCATGCCACTGCATTTTGTGACATATATCTGACATAGTGAATACTTAAAATAAATTTGTAATAGTTTAATATTTTTTTATATCTGTTACTATTTCTTATTTATTTTATATTAATGTGAAATCATGTGGAAGAAATATAAATTTTGATGTTTTTTTTTAGGTTCTTGGAGTTGTCATCTATGCATAGAAGAATATGGCCGTAAATAGCTTTTGTTAAAATCAAAGATTCTTATTTTTGTGATGAATTTATTATTTTAAAATTGGGTGGCAGCTTTGAACATATATGTTTCTAACTTAACAGTATTTTTGTTATGTATCATCTGTTTTTAAAGAAAGAACAGAATTTTCACCTCCCTTGCAATTCAATTTACATTACTGTTTTATTATTACTAATAATGGGCGTTATTCATGTATTTTGCACATCTCCTCTTTAAAAAAAATGAATGATTTCAAATGTGTTGCTAATTTGTTGTATTTGTTCTTTTAATTAGAAACACACTTTCAATATTTTGCCTGCATATGCTAAATATGACTTGATAAATTTATATAGATTTGAAATATTTTCTCCCACGATTGGTGCATCTTTTAATGTCTTTATATAATAACTTTTACTCACTAAGTATTATGAGATGTAATACTGCATGAGTAAATATTGTTTGATTTAAAAACTGATGTTATCTTTGAATTAGCTAAATTCATTATGTGAGGAAAGAAATAGGAAATAAAAATGCTGATTATTTATATTTTGATAATGATAACCCATTTTAATAAGTTTTCAACTTGTAATTTCAAATTAATATTTATTATATCAAGCAATATTCAATAAAATTTATTAAACCATTATTAATTTGTTCTTTAAAATTTCTATTTAAAACATATTCAAGCAAATCATCATATTCATTTTTTGTTAAAATTCTAATGCATTTAATTTAAGTAGGCCTTTTGAATGCTACCTTTCTTTGGCTTTTTTTTAATTACTACTAACAAATATGAAAGCAAACTATCATATTCAGTTTTTTTTAAAACAAAAAATTAATACATTTAATTTAATTGGCTATCTTAAATACTACCTTTATTTGGTAATAAATATAAATATAAATTCTGTAAGTTCTTTCAGCCTGCTGTGTTTAAAACTAAATGTTATCAATTTCATTTAGAGTAATAACCTCAAAAATTGTTAAGTTAAAATAGTTTTGTTTTTTTATTTGATGTTTTATATTTAAAAAACTTACTAAATTTATTTATAAGTTCAGTGCTTATGCATTGAAACTATATGGAGGGCATATTTTATTGATGTGAAACATGGTTTCCCAACAAGGATATTGATTAGATCTAGGATATGTTGCAGGTCTGAGTGGCAATAAAGGGGCTGTGAGAAGGAAATAGCCAATATGAACATATATGAAAAATTTCTTTACCTAAATATGTTTTTAATGAAATTGTATTAAGGATAAATGTATTTGATTTTGGGCAAAGTAAAAGAATAATTAAACATGTTAATGTAATATAAGTCATATTTAGAATCTGTTTAGGCATTTTTCTTGTCAAATTTACAATTTAACTTTGAAATTTTTAAAACCAAAAGTATGAGATTATTTTTTAGGCCAAAAAGTTACTTTTTATATTCATTTCTTTCTCAGTTTGTCATCGTAAATGGTAAGAATTAGGTTTCATATTTTGTTATATTTGTTAGAAATA
Source organism: Stegodyphus mimosarum (assembly GCA_000611955.2). Taxonomy (NCBI): domain Eukaryota; kingdom Metazoa; phylum Arthropoda; class Arachnida; order Araneae; family Eresidae; genus Stegodyphus; species Stegodyphus mimosarum. The sequence continues at coordinate 220,973 of KK121530.1, forward strand.
TTATACATGTAAGATAAAAAGTATGTAAAACAAAATTCTAACTGTAATTTATAATATTCTGTTAACTATTTTGGGTAGGGTATTTCCTCTTTCTATTCTAAAAAATAGTATCTGCATATAGTTAGTATCTCTAAACTGCATCATTTCAAAATAAATAGCTGTTATATGACTCTTACATAAAGCTCATGTTACAGATAACATACAGAAGCCAGTAATAATTTTAGAAGTAATAATTTCAGCCAGTAATAATTTTAGAAGCTTAAATATTAATCAATCAAAATAAAACAAACAAACTAACATCGTAAACCAAAACTCAAATCGATTTGAATTTTGCTTTCTGCTTCCTAGCTAATTAGCCTTCTGCTTTAGTCATTCAAAGTTATATTTCAAAACTGTAGCATTACTGATATAGTTCTTCAAAAACAGGCATTTAGTGCAGTTTATCTGTGTTGGCTTGTGAAAATATTTGTCAACAAGGATAAAAAGAATATTTAACCACCCTTGATGACTGCAACTATGTTTTCATGGTTCAGCACATTGCCAGCACCCAGATCATTACATTTTATATTAGCTGGTAAGATTCGAACCTATGCACAAAAACCATAATGGATTTCAAGTCCATTGCCTTGACTACTTGTACACAACTGCTAACATTTGACAGTAGCTATGTATTTATGCCTCTACATCGATTTTCAACATTCCAAATCATTTCTTGAGTGCACAGGAAAATTCCAATAGATTTCAAGTCTGTTGTCTTAACTACTCGGCCATAACTGCTAACATTTGACTGCAACTACTTATTTGCATATCCACACCTGTCTTCAACATTCCAAATTATTTGTTCAAGTAATCCATTAGGGTTTCCGTGTGCAAGTTTGAATCCTACCAGCTAAAATAAAATGTAACTATTTGGATGTTGGTAGTATGCTGAAGCATAAAAATATAGTTGCAGTCGTCAAGGGTGGTTAAACATTTCTTTTAATTTTCATTCATAAGCATCTTTCTCGGTCAACACAGTTGATGCCGTAAGTGCCTGTTTTTGAAGAAGTATATTGATATGGTTGCAATTTTAAAATATAATTTCTTAGACAGTCAAAGCAAGCTAGCTAGTAAGGAACTAAAATGCAACATGTCTAAGATGAAAACTTAATTCAGAGTGATTTGAGTTTTATAATACGATGTTAGTTCCAGTTTGCTTCATCTTGATTGGTTAATATTTAAGCTTGTAAAATGATTATTTTTTGAAGCCTTGCTTAAGGTGTCTGCATCATGAGCTTTACGTAAGAATCAAATGATGGTAATTGATTTTGAAATGATGCAGGTTAGAAAGATTTATTAATTATAAGCAGATCCTGTTTTTAGGGTAAAAAGGAAAATACCCAAATTAAAATGGAGTTAAGGGAATAATGCTAATTAAAGTTAAATTTTGCTTTAATTTTAATTAGCTTATTTTATATATATATACTTTTGCCGGTGTTGATATATTTATACTGTTTGGGAGGAAATGTAGTGCAAAATGCAGTTTTAATTTCATTCTTTTATTATATATGGAAGATTTTGATTTATTAACTGATCTGACATGACATACATGTTTTAATCATTGCAACCATCCCTCAGCTAATGAGCATTAGATGTGTGTATTTTTAATTTTATGTAATGTCATGTAATACATGTATATAATTTTTCTAAAATTGAGAATTATATATGTTTATAAGGCTTTGACAAAGAACAGTTGCTCAGAATTTAATAAATAACAGTGTCCTTTTAAACTATTATCTCTTCGTTTTTCTCATTTTTTAGTATGCAAAGAGTCCAAAAAGTATAGAATTATATTTGGAAGATGCATTTGATTGTTTTATTTGAAAGATATTTTTCTATTGCATTCTGTGTTGCAACACCATCTATTAACATTTGCCATTTTTAAGTAAATTGCATTGTACTATACTATTACTTTCCTGAAATTTCTTTTAGGGCCATAGTTTTATAATTTGTCAGTGAAAAATCCACCTATGGGCAGTACTGTCTTAAAAACAAGTTCATTTATTGAATGATTATAATTTCTTCAGTCCAATAGTAATCAAATTTTTAATTTAGAGTTTAAGCCATTTAAAGTACTTTGTTATTACATTGTTTGTTATAAAACTTACTACATTGTTTTTCATTTATTAATAATTAATCAAACATTATTTTTTCCATCTAGTAATAATTAATTTTCAAAATTTGAAACAGTTATTTTTTATAAAAAGAAAGAACTGGTGGATTATCTGCTGAAATCCTTTTTGAAATTTTACTTCTATTAAAAATTAATTTTCAGTTTAAAAAATCCTTTATCTGCACAAAAATGAATAATGTAGCGGGTTCCTCTGCTGGAATCTTCTTTTGAATTTCAGCTCTCTATCTACCTCATTCTTTTGATATGAAAGCAATTTTATAACCATAATGTGCTCATTTCTGAATGATATATTCATATAAACATATTGTATCTCTGTAATTGTATAGAGTGTTTGTGATGTGTAACTCTAGTGAAGTTTCATATTCAAGAGATAAAAAACTGGTGTTACTTGAAAACTCTTCAGTTGTAAAATGAATTAATTAAATTTGTTTATTGGCTAAATTTTGCTCAACATTTGGAAAGCTTTTTAAGGTTTCAAATTGTCATTCATATGTTATCACACTTCAACCATTAAAAACTGGAATGGAAAATATTTTAAAACTTTTGAAATTCTTATTATTTTGAATTAAAAATACATGTGTATCATGAAAAAGAGGGATACTGATAGTATAATATCAATAGAGAACATTAGCGTCATTTGCTGCATTGCAATAAATGAAATTCATGTAATAAAATTGTTTGTATTTTGTAAATGATTTCTTAGCAAAGGGCTTTTGAAACTATTGAAATTTGCTAAAAACTGATACATTCTGAATTTGCTATAAACTGATAGAATATTATATATAAACTATGTTGTATGAAATAAAGGAACTCAGTAATGGTTTCTCAGTTTCAAGTATTATGATCAGATTAAAATTCTTTCAACTTATTCTATGGTTTATAGTTTGGTATTACTAATATTTCTTAAAAAACATAAGATGTTTAATTTTTACATGTAGGAGCCAGCTGTAAGAAATTATGCAGTAAATAGAGATTTAATTATTACTTTTAAATATATAACTTCATTAATAAATTGTGTAATTATCATGCTGTCTGTATGATATAAAATATTTAAAAGCTTTTAATTGTGTATTTTAAGTTTGTTTAGATGTGATGTACAGAAAATGTGTTCTCCTTGCTGGGGAAGGGAAAAAAAAAAGTATTTCTGATTTTAAATGCTTTTGTATCATAAAATATAGTGATGATACTGTTTAAATTCATTACAAATTCCAGTATACTTTATTTTCATTGTTCATTAAAAATGCCACTGTAATTGTAATTTAAAAAAGTCACTAAATTTGTAATTAATAAAAAAAGTGGAGCACAATTATTTTCTATTGCTTATATATTTAAAATTGTCTTAATGCTAGAAAAAAGCGTAAACGTATCTCACGTTTTGAAAAGTGGACCTTAATGCTATTATTGGTTTAATAAAACATGTGTAAGTTATTGCAAAAACGCATTTTAATGTTAAAAGTTGCATAAATATGCTAGTAATTCTCTTGGATATTGTCACAAATAACAAGAAAGTTGAGCATTGCATTTGATAGTGTTTTTTAAACTTCATAAGACTGCATTTTTTGGGGCATATTAATCTGAAATTGTTTTAGTCATTCATTAGTCATTCATTCATATCTTACATGAACTATCATTGTATAGTTCACATTTTTTTAGGTATGATGTTCATTAAATACTTTGAGACATATTAAACTAAACAGAAATAATTTTCTGCTTTCGTAATAGGAAAAAATAATTATCTAACACTATATTATTCCAAATATAACATGGCTTCTTATGTAAGATGATCCTGTAACTTTGATAGTGCTTTACAAGGAGTAAGAGGGGCCTACAAATATCAGTTTACATGAAGAAATGCATATATAGTTTGATAAGAAGATATTTTAAGTATGTGTTCTACATTGTTTATTTGTGTGTGTTTAAAAAAGAGTGATATGATGATGTATGAAAAATACAGTCTTATTATGCTAATTTAAAATATGTTAACTTTTTTTAAAAATACGATTAAATAGTATGAACAGTATCAAAGCAATGCTTAAATTTGCTGTGTATATTAAATTCTTTGTTGTAATATAGTATGTCATGTGAATCTTCTTGTGAAATTATGGCTGGGATAGTTGTTTAGGTTTTATATCTAAAGATTAGTATTTTGTGTACTCTTATGATTAAAATGTTAAGAGAGCTCTGTATGTCTATTGAACTTTGTAATAGGGTAGTATCTAAAATTTTTTTCAATAAGAATGCATGTGAAGAATTTGTTTAATATGTAATTGTTAACTTGGGGGGGGGAGTCATCTGCAAAATTTTATTTAGACCCCCTCTTCTGAGGATTTGAATTTTCATTTGTGTTAAATAAGTTCATACTGTCCTGCACAATCTTTGCATAATTACTTTTATATTGTTCTTGAATTCTTAGTGTTATGTAATGATCAGTCAGATCACTAAATGTTTTCTTATGTTAATTTAAATGTAAGTGAAAATGAGAATTAATGCAGAGTTATATTTTAATACATGAAGTTATTTATTCCAATGTAAAAGAATTTCCTGCCACATTTATCATTTGAAAAGAAATTCCTGAAAGGAGATATGTAATGTGCCAGGTATCTCAGAAGCAGCAAAAACTGTAATTGACAGATGATCCTAGTCTTATAAAGTTGTCTCTTAATGTTTGATACAGATGTAAGTTTGTTGTTTTGCAATTTTTATCTTTATAAATTGTAACACTGTATTCATAGTGATATATCATCTAAGTAACAGCTATATCATAAATGGTACTCAGTTTTTGTTAACCCAGAAATGAAAGTTATCATAAAAGAAGGGTTTTTTTTTTTTTTCCCTTTTCTTTTAAAGCACAAAATCAGGAAAATCGATTTTTCTGCACCAAATAGTAGATTAAAACTTCAAATATTGAAACTATGATTCAGTTAGTGACATTTAAATACAAGTCACTGAACTTTTTAGCTACCAGCCTAAAACTTCAAAAAAAAAAAAAAAACGGATGCAAATTTATTATTAAAAAGGTTGCTAGAAAGTACAAAAAATAAAGTTTAAAATAGAGTAATAAATAGGTAATACAAATGGGTAGAAAATATAATTTTCTTCATTTTCATTGTTTTCATCTAAGTTGCTAACTTTGCAATTTATAAGTATTTGTAATAAATATATACTGTAAATTAAATTAAATTTAAGCAGTATCTTTGCCATAAGACGTGTTAGTGTTGAATATTATATATTATATCAAGAAACATTTTGTTTTAATAATATGCAGATAACAAAAATTATTCCTAAATTATTAAGCAAATAAATTAATACTTTTTCAGAATGGTAGTAAATACAAAGTAAGGAGAGACCCCATAACTGCATTTATGCAGTTTGATTTTATCATGGCTGAAGTAGAACTTCTATTATTCAATTTTGAATAATTCAAAATTTCAGCAACGAGACTGATAGTTTGCCAGAGACAAAGTTTATCAAAATTATAAATTTTTCTAGGTAATTGCATTTTTTTAATAGATCAAGATGTTACTCCAAAATCTTGGAACTTATGTCCTGAACATCCATTGTAAAATCCTGAGATGCAAAGTGATTTACATTTCTAAAATTTTTGGGTCATTTAGTCATCTCAAAAATAAGTGCAAATATTATTTTTCTTACATTGTTTACATTTATGTTTTCACATAATATTTCTGCTGCCAAAAGAATTTTTTTCTTCTCCCTTTCTTTTTTTATTTTGTCCAATTATAATATTGCTTTGATATATTGTTGACATTTATGTTTGGAAGGTAATATTCAGCTGATATATACACATATATATATATATTAAAAAAACTTCTGGAATTTTTTTTTTTTTTAAATACAGTAAAATCTTTTGCAGCGGGCACTAAATTTACTGGTAACAACAAACATGAACACTTTCGAAGGCCTAAATTTAAATCTGAAATTTAGGTCTATGAGATTTAAAACAAAAAAAAAAGAGTAATGGGTCAACAATCTAAACATTTAAATTGGGAAAAAATTGTTAAGTTTTTGCCAGCCAGTGTAGCAAAAAATTTGATTAAACCAGTAAAACAAGGAATTAATCCAGAATAGAACTTTGAGTGAAATTTAACAAAGTATGCACAATTTTTAAAAAAATAATTCACATTAAAAGAAGTCTGATTTACTCTGTCTGTTGCTTGTAAAAATGTGAAGAGCAATCCTTTACTTTATTGTTTGTGTAAATTGTGGCCTGTGATCATGTCTGTGAATGACAAGTTGACTAATGATGATTCTTTTAGTTTTAAAACAGTGTCCAACATTTTGGACTTAGTTACCCGTTCGAAGAAAATTAATATTAGTGAAGAGAAGGTGTAAGCTTGGGTAGAAGTAGACTATTTTATTTCCCTCACACTCTGTCAAGGATAATGAAGTAATCTGATATATACTGGGAAAGGAGAAAGATGATGGGGAGGATGAAAATCTAAATGAATGCAGACCAAGAAAGTCACGAGGAACAAAGTTGACAAAGGATTGCAGTCTTTAATAAGGTTTTCCAAAAAGCTGTGTCACTATATAATAATGTGAAGCCATGGTGTATACACAGCAAATTTTTAAAACTACAGCAGCAGTTTTGTGAACAGGCTCAATCGAAGTTATATGGTATCACAATAGAAATTTGTGTTTTTCTTATGATAATTTTAAAATATTTCGTAATTTTGTCTTTCTTGAAATCTAAACTCATGTGTATGTATTTTAATTTTAAATAATCTGCAAAATTTTTTATATTATTTATTTAATCATTGTCAGTAGATTAAAATATCAGGACTAATAGACTTTGCATGTTACAATTTCTACAGATAGTTGCACAGAATGTTACCAAGGTCTAAAACTGCATATTCATTTATCTGGAAAAACCTCTTATCTGGAATCGGTAAGGCCCTGTTGCTGCCGGTTGAAGGAGATTCTACTGTATTATGATGCATTTTATTTTGATTAAAATATAATGAAGGAAATCTGTTACTTTTCATGTGAAATTCTCATTTCACATGTGCATTATAAAGCAAAAATTTAGCTATTTTACAGAACAGAACATAAAGCATTTTACATGGTACCACCATATTTATAACTTGCAAAATTTTCTTCAAATTAAAATTTGTCAGGTTTAGTGATTAAAATTACATCCGTGTGCAAAATTAGGCAAAGAACTATATATATATCTTTACATACAATAAAGCTAAAAGCTATTGATTCTGATAGCAACTGACATAGTTTCTCCTTCTGCAGCCCCCTCTGGAAGAAAAATTCTTACATGTAGATTTTTCATGTGTTATCATTTTGATTGTAATATCTGCTCTGTTTTATAAGAAAATGAAATTGGAAAACTATTAAATATAAGCATTAAATAAAGTAAGATAATTCATAATTGTATATTTATTTAAAGTCATGTTAAATAAACAAAAAAATTAATAAAACTAATTAATATCTATTAAAAATGATATACCAAAGTTCGGACCTATAATGCTGTTGATAAACAGGTATCTATATTTACTTCAAAAAATGCTTATTTCACTCAGTTTCTAAAAGAGACTGACTGACATAGATAACTTTTCCTAAATTTTGCATTCAGTGAAATAATATGAATATTGCACATAATAGGTTATTAGAAAGGTGTAGTTTACAAAGCCAAACAAATTTTGGAAACTTTCATTCCCTGCAAGTAATAATCTCTGCATTTATATGCTGATTTTGGTGCTTGCACCATGACTGAAATTGTTCTGTGAGAAAGAT
>KK121530.1:228965-248547 GCA_000611955.2 Stegodyphus mimosarum
AGCATGTTGGAAATATTTTTTACAGAACTGATGCTTTAGGTACAGGAATAAGTTGTATTTTTAGTTATGGCTATGAGATGAAGTATAATAGTTAATAATAATGTAATTATATTGGTAATGTATTGGTGTGATTACTTTATTTTAAAACTTATTAGATTCTATTTAAGACTCCAAAGAAATGTAAATATCATGCAGCAGCTGACCATGCAGATGGTCTGTTGAAAGAAATGCCCTTTGTTTTATATGGAGCAATATAAGTTTGTAAATCATTGAGATTGCTAGTGGCGTGTATTTTGAAAGTCTTGTTTTGAGATTTTTGTCGAAGTATTAAACATGCTATGAGTTTTAAGGTGTGCAGGATTGAATTATCAAGAATGGCATAAAGGGAGATTATTATTATAAGCCCAATTTAAAATTTTCAGATAACTCTTTTTTTCTTACTGTTGAAAGTAAGCAATAAAACTTTTGTTTTTGGAAATTTGGACTTATGAAATAACCTCTTAAAAGCTGCAGTCTTATAAGGATTGCATGATTAAATATCTTTTGTGTGCTTGGATATAGACCTGTTGTTTCTGGTTAAGGAATAATTAAATAAGGTAAGCATACATACTATAATAATTTTGATACCTTTTAACAAAATTAACAAAATACAATTTTTTATGCAAGTTTTATAGTATGAAAATGTCAATGATAAATGTATTTTCTGTAATTGGATTAGTTAAAAAAAATTATGTTCTTATACTGTTAAAATTATCTAAGGATCAGTTAAAATTTTTAGCAATTATGTATAAATAATACTGTAAATAGCTATGCATATTATATTTTCAAATTTGAACTCCTAAAGGATTTCTTTTACATGAAAGACTTTAGGAGTGACAATTTCAATATCATTTGTAGATGTGTAGAAATTTGAAATTTTTATTTAGTGAATGCAAATCCTAAATGAATTCCCCTCAGTAATGTTTTCTTTTACTAGAAGTAATTTAAATCAGAATTTTGGTAATTAGTTTTGCATGTTAGAGACTTAAGATTTTTAACTTCTTTTATATTTAAAATTTCATCACATAAGGTTGTACTTTTTTAATAAACTGTAGAGCATTTAGACTACTTGAAGATTAAAAGTTTCTTTAAAGAGAGTTATAATTTTTTTTAAATTTTGTATATTAATTTTTTTCATAAAAAAGTTGTAATGCATCCAAAATTATCAAAGTTTGCAGTCAGCTGTTCAAGAGATATTTAATCTTTTTAAAAATGTTTTGTTATGTATGCATAGTTTATCATTCGAACAGAACGTTCTGTTTTGCTTTTTCCTATATAAATGCAGTTGTGTGCAAAATTAAGAGAATTTTCACATTATGTCAATCTTCTGAAAAGGTATGCACAAATTTTTAATGAGAACAGAGAAAGAAATGTACACTGTGCAAAAAAAAAAAAAAAAAAAAAGGAGGGGGGACAATTCTATATCTCTCGTTCTACTGGGCCGATTGACGAAATTCAACCTGCGTTTTTCATGTCTCGAAAGCGCGACTTAGGATATATATTAGATTTATATATAGCGCTATTCTAACATAGGTATTTTGACACAAAATCGGATGTTTCCGAAATGACATGTCAGTTTTCTTCCATATTTTCGATTCTACAACTTAAATTATGCCAAACTACAAAGTTTTGTAAAAATTGCATGAGTAGTTCCTAAAAAATTAGCCCTCAAAATTGTATCTCTTCACTGTTAATTGAATTTGATATATATTTATTAATCTCTCATTTTTTTCTTAAACTTACTTGATTCCTTCTTCCAGAATTCGATATTTAGACTTAATCCAAATATAATTCGCACATTTTTATGATTTATTTTTAAAATTTGTATTTTAAAATAATTTTTATAAATTTTTCAATAAAGATTTGAATTATAATCTATAAACTTTTTAACATCATCATAATGTATTTCTAGGCACACCTAAAAAAAATTAAGTTTTTTATTCAAAATTTTCTGAGGTATACATGAAATTAAGTATTTGCCATATTTATTTGAAATTTGGCAATTTTTTTTAGCAATAATAAAGTCAAACGTAGTTTTGCACTTTGTTAAAATTATTTTAAAGTATGAAGAACGATGATTTTTTTTCCGCTCATCTGTAATGCAAAAAAGGAAAATAAAGTTAGGTTGTTATAAATTAAGAAGTTCGCAAGGTAAATTATTCTTGGCGCAAACTGAAAAAAATACAGCAAGATAAATTTTTGAATTTCTCCGTAAATTTCGCACCAGATTTTAGAAAATTTAATTAGTACTTGGGCATAATTTAAGTCGTAGAATCGAAATATGGAAATAATTGGCATGTCATTTCAGAAAAGTCCGATTTTTGTGTCAAAATACCTATGTTAGAATAAATAATGCTATGTACAAAACTAATATGTCTCCTAAGTCGCACTTTCGAGACATGAAAAACACAATTTGAATTTCGTCAATTGGCCCGGTAGAATGGGAGCTATAGAACTGTCGTCTCCCTGTAGTGTACCATTCAAAAGTCATTTTACGTAAGGATGACATCCACGCACGTATTTACTTATGCATTCAATTCTGAATATTTGCATAATTCTTTCACAGTATAATTAGTTACAGATTGGTTCAATACATTTCATTAAAATAGTTATAATTTGTAAATTCTCTTTTTTGGCACACAAGTGTGTATGTATGTTTTTGACTTGTATGATGATGATCAAAATTATTTTATTTACTACTTAGTGAGTGCATTATTTTGATCTTTGTCTTCAGTATATTCTCGTCGAGTTTTTCGAGATGAAACCTAAACAGTAAAATTAGACATGTGGTAATTCCAAAAACTGAGTGAGTAAATGAGGAATCCATTAATGATATTCTGTTTTGTAAAAATTAAATTTGTTTGGATACAGAGAAGTGCTGCAATTTTCTAAAATTCTAGAAATATGATGCTAAAAATTTTATTGACTTTCAAGTAAGTTTTTTTTTTTATTTAAGTGCAAGTTTCATACAAATAGCGGAAGAGGATTTTCTCTGAGAAGTCTTCTTTATAAAATGCATCTTCTGCATGTAATAAAAGAATTCCATAATATAAATTTGTCGTAAATTTTTTTGCATATATTTTGAAATAGTATTTTCAAAGTATTATATGTAGTTTAAAGTGCTTAATAAAGTATAGCAATGGTCACCATCATTTTATCTCATAAAGAAATCTATGAATGCATTTATTTGAGTGATATGTCCTATTTTTTTCTTTCCAGTAGCGATTTACTAGATGAAATTGTGTGCCAGAATGTGTTCATGTTCTCCAGTCATTTAAGGATCGGTGATATGGTATTTGATAAAGAAATGGTGTTAATAATATTGTAAAATTTCCCTTGTGAAAAGCTATACATCGATTTTACTCAGGCTGTGGTACACATGTAATTTATCTACCATGAAACTGGTATTATGCTTAATTACATCATGAATCTTTTTAATTATGTTTCACCTATATATTCACCAGTATATTTTCTTAATTTGTTTTACAGTCAAGCATTTGATTGAAGAGTTTCATTTAGATTTCTTGTCAATAGATTGCAGATTTTTGTGTATCTTATATTGATGTAATCTAAAATCCATCCATGCATATCTTAATTACTACTTAATTAATTAAACGTAATTAATGATGCTAAGCTTATTTCAGATAATTTTGTTTCATGAGTATTAATTTCCCTGATTGGTGTTGTGCTTGCTTACTAACTGAAGAATAATGTAACTAGACTATTTGCTATTGAACTTAATAACACTTTGACACTTTTACTTGTGGATAACAGCTTTCAAACATAAATTCATATAACAGTGACTTATAATTAAGGTATGCAAATTCTTGGATCATTAGATTACTGGAGCTTTTAGATGTAATTATGAATAGTATGACTCACTAAAATTTCTTTTTTCCAAAGTTTTACCAGATTTTCTGGAAGTTTTTTTTTTGGAGGGGGGGATATATTCATAAAAGGAGAGTTTTATTTTTCATAGTTGTTTGATTTAACTTTTCAGCTAAATATATGCAGATTTCTAAAAAAAAGATTTGTAGTATGCATCACATTATTATTTCCTAACTTCGGTGATTAATTAGTATAAGTGAAAATCAAAATGAGGATTTTATTAAAATGTATTTTCAGTTCTTGTAAGGATTCAGTCTTTTGTCATTTATATTTTGGCAATAGAATTTAGAAATTAGGTAAAGGAGGTTGAAAATGATGAGTTGGAACATGTCAGTCATGGTGGTTATTGTCAGAACAGAATTTTTTTTAACAGATGGTATGTATTTGCAGTGTGGAAATTTCTCTTTGAATATGCAGTAATTAAAAATGTAACAAGAATTGTTTTTCCTACCATTTTGAAAAATATCTCGTCTCATTAGCTTTTTAAAAACATACTTGGAGATTTAGAAGACATTTTACCTGAAATAAATGCTTCTTTCTTCTATATTTTGTAAAGGAGCAGAATTTTATGATAATAGTTCATGATGAAATAATTTTTTTTAAGTAATCTATTTGAACTATAGAATTTTTTATAAATGATGTTGCCGATTCTCAGCAATTATTGTTCAATAAAAGTGTCTGGCTGTGAATCAAGAAAATCCTTTAGTTCAAGAAAATAATGGATAATATTTAAAAAAAAAAGAATGGACTTTAAGTATGAAAAGCATTGTAATTGGAATTTTTAACAGAGTCATGCTAAAGTAGTGTACTTTGATAGGTATTGTTTACTAATTAGCAATTATTTGAAACCAAAACGTAACTGATTTTCATTTTCTAGGCCAGTGAAGTGGAGTTATGTATTAAGATACACAAGTTGTATTATTCTAAAAAAATTGCTCCTAAATTATTACTTAGTTTCACTTTATATATCAACTGAATTTATCAGCATGTATGTTCAAATGTAACCTCCCCCCCCCAGATATTATTTTGATGATAAAATAGTGCTTAGGAATATTTTGTCAGCTTAATCTTTCTTGGGACATCTCCTAATTTTATGAATGCTGCTTATCTTGGTGCAGTGTTACTTTTTTTTTTTTGTTATATAGATTTTGAACAATTTTTTTTTTGTTGATTTTTAGTGCTTTTTAAAGCAGTTTCATGGTAGTGGTATCTTGTATATTATTTCATCATTAAATTGAAGAACACTTTTGTCCTTTTGTATTTTTGTCTCCAGTGTTTATCTTGTATAGTATATATTATTTAGAATAAATTTAAAACTTTTCACATTTTATTTCAGTAAATTATTGTCTCTAATCTTATTTCAAATCTAAATAAATTTAATATAATATTCTTTAAGGAGATTTATGATGTGGAGTGTTATTTAAAATTGCAGTTTTCAAACAGAGAAGTAACAAGTATGCAGCTATTTGGGATTACATATATCTTATATAAATTATATAAAGGAAAAACAGGCTCTATGTAAGTGATCATATATGTAATTAAATAATTCGAGTAATTGACTATCAGTATAATGAAGCTAATCTGAGTTTGAAAAAAATAGAATAATTAAACCACATGGTATTATTTAAGTTATTAATAATAATTTTTCCCCATTCTACTCCAAAAAAGTTTTTAAATTTAATGTAGTAGTATATGTAAGGCATTTATCATTAAAAATATAGAAGTTATTAAAGACAAATACCCCTTATATCCTTTTTAATCCCGATAATCATGTAGCTAAACAGTAAACATTTTACTCCACTTCGTAAAAAATGAAAGAAAAATTATATTGTGAAAACCTGCTTTTGACAACCCTGCAGAAACATGAATGTGTTTTTATAAAATAAATCTTAAAAATTGTCGGGCCTGCTGAAAAGAAAGCGCATGCCGTTTGCCTACCCATTTTTTTTCACTGTTTTTTGCTTCTTTATTTTAAATTTGTGTGATGTGTTTGTTATGTGTTAAGAATGGTTACCAAATGACGTGTACCTTTCTGAGAAAGTATTCCGTGTAAAGTTCTTCGTTTATTTCATGTAGACATTCGCGACGGAAAGAAAGCCCTATGTCACTGTAATATATCAGTCTGCTTTTTAAACTGTTCGTTAACTTTTAAGGTAAAAACAAATGTTAGGAGGCTACTGGGTCTTTCAAAGAATCTAAAACCACGCTCTCTGCCTTCATTTGAGTTTTATTGCGAGGCGGTTTCAAGTGCGGAGTAAAAGAGCAAGCGCGTTAACAAATTGTCACAATCGAAATTGCTGGAAGCCATTGTGCAGAAAACTGATCAGAGCCTGCTAGAAGAGTAGCGTTGACATATGACACATAGAAGCTGGTAGCACTCGCTCTCCGCCTTTACTTCTTGTGGTCACCACACTCTCCGCCTTCACTTTTATTGCGAGGTGGTTTCAAATTCGGAGTAAAAGAGCAAGCGCCTTAACAAATTGTGTACAAAGCAAGATAAAAATCGAAATTGTTCGAAGACGTAGTAAACAAAACTTATCAGAGCCTGCAAGAAGCATAGCATTGACATTTGGCCCCTAGAAGCTGGCGTTGACATATGGTTGGAAAGAGGGTCGGTTTGAACACCTAACAAGTACTAGATTAAAAAAAAAAAAATCACAGGGGTACGGTGGGCAGTGCTTAAATTGCGCCAGAGCTCGGCTGTTTTTAAGATAACTCTCTCAGTTTTTAAGATAACTTGCAATTTTTGCTGAAGCGCACCGGAGCCCTAAATAAGATGAGCTGCGTTGCTTCTATTTATAAAACTAGATTGCAATTAAAAAAAAATAGAATTAGAATTAGAATTCGTAACATTTATTTTAACAATAAGTAAGACTTTGCAATACTCTGTTTCTCTAAGATACAAACTCGTGAAACATCCAAGGAAAATCCCTTCAATTACATGTAGAAATCTTTCCGTTTAAGAAGCGCAGTAAGTTTACGAGAAACTTGTTTAGAAACGTGTAAATTTCACGTCATGCCGTCGTATCTAGTGTGTTGTTATTGATGGTTACAGTTATTTGTCCTGGCAGGAATGGAAATTTATGTTAACTCTACGTTAAGCGACAGTAAGCATTATAGAATGAAATACTGAGATAAACTGCTCAAGCACATACTATGCTATCGCGTACTCACAGTATCCACTAATGTAACCAGGAAGTAAGGTGAAGAAGCCCTAACCGGTTTCCCGCATACATTGCTTGGAAGCACTGGCGATCCCTTCGTCGTGACCAAAACATTGGGTGATTTACCATTAAGATTAACGGGTTTTGAGACGATCGGATGTAAATACTTTGTAATTACGTCGTAAAAATGCATATAAATGTACACTTCTGGCCACAGTAAATGCAACACCCTGAAGGAAGCATGCAAATAACATAAAATTTACAACATGCGTTAGCGGAGGTGAGATATGCAAATGATTACAATTTCAACGCAGACGCACATCACGCGCGCCTGTTGCTCCGCTTTAAGGCTTGGAGTTTTCGATGATTTCAAGGTCGGCAATTCTATTCTTCTTGCCGTTTTTTCAAAAAGAAAAAAAACGATCAATTATGCTTCGTAGTAAACAGCGATCATCGTTTGATCAAGTATCCGAGTTCGACAGAGGAAGGATAATGGCCTACCGAGAGTGTGGATTATCTTTCAGGGAAATCGGTAGTCGTGTTGGACAAAACCAAACAACTGTAATGCGGATATGTGACCGTTGGATCCAGGAGGGTACGACGGACCGACGTGTTCGTTCGCATCCACCTCAGTGCACCACTTCACGTGATGACAGGAACATTGTGCGCATGGGAATGACGGATCGCTCTGTCACATCACGAACTATAGCACAGCACATTCAGTCCGTAACGCATCATCCAGTGTCTACTCGTATCATTCGACGCAGTTTACAGCAGAGTGGTCTGTCCGCAAGAAGTCCATTGCTTCGTCTACCCTTGACGCAGAACCACAGACGTCTCCGTCGCCAATGGTACGATGAAAGAAGGATATGGACGGCAGAATGGAATTAAATTGTCTTTACTGACGAGTCACGCTTCTGTCTGCAACACCACGATGGTCGGATTCGAGTCTGGAGACACCGTGGAGAGAGGATGCTAAACAGCTGCGTTATGCAAAGTCTTGCACCATGTATTATGGTATGGGGCGGTATTGGATATTACTCTCGCACTCCTCTAGTACGCATTGCTGGTACTTTAAACAGCCAGCACTACATCTCTGAGTTGTTAGAGCCAGTTGTCCTTCCTTACCTTCAGTGCTTGCCCACAGCCATATTTCAACAGGATAATGCGCAACCTCACATGACATGCATTGTCCAAGGGTTCTTTGTCAGTCGCCAGATTGAATTGCTTCCCTGGCCGGCTCACTCTCCAGATCTTTCGCCGATAGAAAACATGGGGTCCATGGTTACTGAACAATTGACCCAGATTACATCCCAAGTTGCCACACCAGATCAACTTTGGCAACGTGTGGAAGCTGCTTGGTCTGCTGTACCCCAAGAACACATCCAAAGTCTCTTTGAATCAGTGCTGAAGTGATCTCCAAAAATGGCGGCTACTCTGGATACTGATTCTGGAACGGACCACACTTCGCAGAAGTCTATAAATTTAATCATTTGATACTTGGTCAACATGTTATCTACTAAATAAATTTTGTTCTGATATCTCTTGTCTGTCTTAATGTTGCAATTTGGGTGGCCAGCAGTGTATATTTTCTTTTTCTACAATATTTCAGAGTCCTAAGTATATGAAAAGAATACATATTTAAACAACATTTAATTCTGAACATTTCATTTGCTATACTTTTCACAGGACAGTTTACTCAGAACGTTTAATTTGAATAAAATATTTTCACAAGTTTTCGTTAATTACATTAAAAAAAATAAGGTAATTCGATTTTATTCGGTTAAGGATTATAAAAATTAAGAACAAAATTATGCATTATTTCTTCTCTATTTATAGAGCTTTCTCCTAAAATACTTTCTCAAATAATGACACGATTTTTTAGCCTCTAAGGCATCTTTTAAATGGGAAAATCTAAGTTTATTTAAAATTAATGCTTTATTCGGTCTATTTCAAATAATTAGCGAATTTTTATTTTAATAATGCAATACGTTAAATAGTAATAGCAATACAAATTGATTGTTTGTATTGCTGTTGTTGCTATTATCCATCACACAATTGCTATTATCCATCACACAATGAATATTTCTTTTATGCGGAAGTGTCCCGTTTTTCGATTTGTATGGAACTGTCGTGTGTCGAAATACTATCAAAGCTCTGTCAAGGGAGCTTCTTAATGTAAACAAAAAACGCGTAAGTTTAAGATTTAATTTCTGGAGATCGAACCCTCGGAGCACTACTTCACTTGTAGGGCAGGTTTAGCCCCTCCTTCCTTTCTTACATCCATAAATGTAACCAAATACGAGGGCGGGGTGTGTGACCACCAAACTTATGGTCCTTCAGATTCAGGACTCTTTTTGCCCCTGACACGCATTCCGCTTGATGTCTATAATTATATCAGCATCAAGTCGTGCTCAAAGAGAACGCTCTCCTTATCACGATTCCCCTGCGATTCTTCTTTCTGTCGTACCACTCAGAAATATGAAGTTCAAAGATGTGAGCCTAAGCAAACGCGGAAAATCTATCCCTAAAATTCAATGTAGTCAACTATACAGATATCCTGCTGATACGATGAAAAACATACTACTTACTGTCTGTTCGTGTTCTTAACATCGGTACCGAATAGGAAGAAATTAAAGTACTCACCCCGAAATTTTAGTCTTTTTCACTCCCTGATGTATCGTATCGAAAAGAAGCAACAGAAAATTTGTACAAAAGGTTCGAGGTTAATGAATAAGAACTTTTAAGGGAATTTAGAGTTTTTGGAAACGCTAACGAACTAAAAATAAATTATTGTTACGGATTTCATATTTATTTAGAATTGTAATTAAAATTGCTTTATTTTCCTGTGCAACGCAGACGATTTTTGGAGAGCTACGTGGGAAAAATGAAAGCGCGCATGCATTTAATATTTAATAAATAAATATCTCGTAATTGCTATTGCCATCCAGAAAAATCGAGATTGTTCTAGTGATAATTAAAAAGCTTATAAAAGCCGAATTGAAACAACTGATCTCAGTTGCTGTAGTAGTTTTAGATGTTTAAAGCGAACTGCTGTTTGTTTACTTAATGCTGTATTGATTGTAGCGATTTCGTTGTGAGATAGAATTAGTTTATCTGTTTTGAATTGAGTTTTGTTAAATATTTGAGATATTGTGCGAATATCTCTCAAATATTTCAGCATTTTGATTTATTTCCTGTGGAAAGAATAAATTTTTTGTTAACTTTTTAACGACTTGTGCATTCAATCCACAAGGAACCCGTACGCATGCAACAGTTTTTGGTGTCAGAAGCGGGGTTAAATGCCTTTAACTACAGCAATTAAGGCAGTTTATGGCAGCCTTTGCTGCATTTAAAGAAGAGATTAAAGCTGGCCAAGATTCCGTTTAAGAGGAGATGAAAGCAGGTCAAGAATCCGTTAAAGAAAAGATGGAAGCTAGTCAAGTCTCCGTTGAAGAGATGAGAGACGTTAAAGCAAGTCAAGAAGAAATGACAAAGGAAATTACTTCCATAATAGAAAATAAATTTGAGGCTATGGAAGGCAGAATACACGCGGTTAAAAATAAAGTTTCTTCTGTCAAAGAACAAATAGAAGAGAGAGTTTCTGCCGTGCAACAACAAATCGATTACAGAGTTTCTGCTGTGAAAGAACAAATTCAAGAAAGAGTTCCTGCAGTGGAACAACAAGTTGATGACAAAGCTTCCGCAGTTGCCAAAGAAGGTGCTATCTTAAAGAAATCCGTAGCGACGGCAGGGAGCAATACCAATGGATTTAAATTTTTACCCATGCCTGCTCGTCCCTCTCTGAAGCTATCGACATGTGATCGAAAGACCTCCTGGCAAGTATATAAGACTCAATTTTTTATAGTTGCGGAAGCAAATCGATGGGATTCCCAAGCTAAGGCTTGTCACCTTGCTGCTTCTCTGAGACCAGACGCAGCGGATATCCTTCAAACTCTTCCCGAAAACAAATGGCTACATTTCGAAGCTCTGTCCGGCGCATTGGAGTTGCACTTTGGAGAGAAGTATTTAAAAGATTATATCAGGCCGTCAACAGAAACAAATCCCGTCAACAGAAGCCTACGGAAACACTCCCGGAGCTCGCCACAGATGTTGAAAGGCTGTCCTACCTCGGCCTTTCAGGGTGTCTGACGAAAACTAGGGAAATTCTGTCCCTGCAAAACTTCATCGACGGCATCCAGGATCCTGAAATACAGAAAGCTGTGACAATGGCAGATGTGAAAGATATAAAAAGCGCTCTAGTGTACGCCATGAAATTCAAGGCAGCCCAGCAAGAAAATCGTAGAGATCGCTACCCAGTCAGAGCTGTGCGTGTCCACGAGCCAGTGGATCAGTTGATGGCTCGTTTAGATGATTTATCTGGGAAAGTGAATGTCTTGCAACGGTATATTTGGGATAAGAAACCAACCGTTAAGTGTTGGAACTGCGGTGCTGTAGGACACATGCGAAGGAACTGCCGAACACTGTGGAGCAGGGAAAGTAAGACAGACAATGTAAACAGACAATTAAATGCCATGAAATGGAAGAGGAGTGACAATAAACCAAAGTGCTGGAACTGCGGAGTTGAAGGCCACGTACGAACGAACTGCAGAACACCCCGAAGTGCGGAAAATAAGATCATTTCCCAGCAACGACGCAGGAAGCAATTTAATGATCATATTGTGGAGCAGAGTTTGAGCGATAGTGAACAACCCCGTTTTATAGCGCTCAAGATTTCTACAACAGTAACGGACTATCCATTATTGGGCATAGCGACGAAGTTCCTTGCAGTATGATCATTGATACAGAAGCTAATGTTACCATCATTCAGAAGGATTTAGTCAAAAACTTAAGGATAAACTGATTTGGACGCCATCCTATGTTACCCTTCAGACTGCGTCCGGTGAGAGAATTGACATAAAAGGAAAGTTAAACGTGAATATCACGCTTGGAAGTGTCGCTTACCATCACACGGCATATGTGGCAGATATCACAGATCCTTGCATACTCGGATTGGACTTTTTAAGAAAATACAATTTTTCCTTAGACTTCAAAAACAACAAACTGCTTTCAGTGTTTGAGGACGTGACTATCGATCCTTAGAAACGATCCTCACCACGAAACACCGACGTGTTGTTTGAAAGACCCTGCTCTGAAAGTTGCCGAAATTATAATAGGCTTGAAGAGAAACCTAAGACTACTAGCAATTCTCCATCCCAGATGCTCATCGGTCGTGATCTTCGTCTGCCTTGTGATTTCTTATCTAACCACCCTGCAGATGCGCCTTCAGCGCTTGAGGAATACATCCAAGATGTCCAGGCACGGTTTGAAGTGAAGTAGCGTTCTGCACGAAAGCGAGTCAACCTGGCGACGAATAAGATGAAGACCCGCTACGAAAGAGAGCTGCAGGCCATCGTTTCAACGAACGAGATAAGGTGTGGTTATGGAGTCCGACTGGACGGAATAGACTTTCTCCGAAACTACAGTCACGTTAGGATAGTCCTTACACAGTCCTAAACAGGCTGAACGACGTCGTGGTTCGGATCCGTTAGTCATCGAACTCTAAACCTAAAGTCGTTCATTACGAAAGGTGGTTCATTACTATGGCCATAGTACGTAGTGTATGTAATTGTAAATAGTTACGTAAATAGTATAAGACCATGGTCTTTTTTGTATTTAGTACTTGATAGTATTTGAATTGTATTTCGCGTTTGATAGTATTTGATTTGCTGAAAGTTACTCATTGCAATTATTGTTTAATTTGTTACTGTCATGTAATGTTATTATTACATTGTAGCCTTAGTTTAAGCTTGTCTTCCTGTCCAAGGATTGTTCTGCCCGGGACGTGCAGTCCTTGGGAAGCGGGCACGGTTACGGATTTCATATTTATTTGGCTATTTATTTAGAATTGTAATTAAAATTGCTTTATTTTCCCGTGGAACGCATATGATTTTTGAAGAGAAAGCTATGTCGGAGAAATAAAAGTAAAAGCGCGCGCGCATTTAATATTAGGCGCGTGCATTAATGCACGTGCACTACTGCGCGATGTAATGCGCGTACATTACTGTTTAGGACTGCGTAAGGACCATCCTAAGGTGCCTGTAGTTTCGGACAAAGTCGTTTTCGTCGAGTTGGATTCCACAACCACAACTTGTCTTCTTCGTTGAAACGATGTCCAGTAGCTCTGTTTTCGTATCGCTTCTTCATCTTCTCTGACGCCACGTTGACTCGCTCTCGTGCAGAACGGTGCATCACTTCAAACCGGGCTTGGAGATGTTGAATGTATTCCTCAGACGATGAAGCCACATCCGGAGGGCGACTAAACAAAAGATCACATGCCAGACCAAGGTCACGACTGAAGAACATCTGAGATGGCGAATAGCCGTTAGTCTCGTGGACAGCACTGCGCTAAGCCAGTAGAAACAGTGGTAACATCTTGTCCTAGTCCTATTGTTTTCTAGAAACCGCTAATGAGAGGTTATTAAGGATGGTTCGGTTAAACCTGTTTACCATGCCGTCCGACTGGGGATGTAAAGGCGTCGGTTGGGTTTTGTCAATGCCGAGTAGCTTGCAGAGTTCTTTGATTCCTGCTGAAGTCCCTGATCTGAATGTAACTCAAGAGGCATTCCGAACCTGGAACTCCAGTGCTGTATCATCATGTGTACCACTGTGACAGCCGCTTGATCAGGAATAGGATACGCTTCAGGCCACTTGGTGAAGTAATCAATGACAACGGGGATGTATTTGTTGCCATCAGCAGTTCGTGGCAGAGATCCTAAGATATCAGAGGCACTGCGTTCAAAATGTGCTCCTACATTGTAACGTTGCAGCTTCTGTCCGCTGCTTTTTCTGTCCTTTCCGAGGGACCACCAGCGGCCAAGCGGTAAAGACGCTGAACACTGGTAGTTCGGTCCGAGGTTCGAATCCTGCGAACGGGCTGGCTGCATGGGCGTTTTCGTGGTTTTCCCCATGTGTAACGTGTATACGAGCCAGTTTCCCTTAGAAAGTCCTCCGCGAAGGCATCCCTCCCCTTAGGCAGATAGCCCTCGTGTGCTTCGCCGTAATTGAATAACCCAACCCAACCCTGTCCTTTCCGACCTGCACAGGCATCGCAAGATCGGCACCTCTTTTGCACGTCATCCTTTGCATTATTCCAGTAGCAGCGCTCACGAACTCTCTGCAAGGTCTTCATTATTCCGAAGTGACCTTCCGTAAGGCTGCTGTGTAGTTGAAGGACATCCAGGATCTTGGAAGTATCAGTTGCCATCGGAAAATCTTCCCATCATCCGATATAAATGTCCAATACAAGAAGCCGTTTCGAATATGGAGTAAGTCCCAAGAACCCAATATTGCTTTGTCGTGGGAAATAGCTCGAAATGCCTGCCATGTAGGTTTCCTGTTTGAGGTCTTCATTAAATCAATTATGAGTTTAATGTCGCGGTCTTCCAGCGGCTCTCTCCTGACTTCTTTATCACTCCATCGGTGTGGATCAGCCGATGTTGGCGTTGTAACTTGTCGTGCAACCGGATAAAGCAGCTAGTATTTAGCTTGGACTCTGGAACAACATCGGCAGTTTTCTGGGCAAGGTCTAGACAAGGCATCAGCGTTTCCGTGCGATGACGGATAGTGATGTCATATTCCTGGAGTCTCTGTATCCACGTGGCTATTTGACCCTCAGGATGCCAGGAAGCCAGGCCAATGATGCATGATCCGTGAGGTGCAGAAATTTTCTGCCGTATAGATAATGATGGAGATGTTCTACGGCTTTGATTATGGCGAGCAACGTTTTCCTGATCACACAGTAATTCCTCTCCAGTTTAGACTGGCACTTGCTCCACTAAGCCACTACACGTTCTTGACCCTGTATTTCTTGGGAGAAAATAATGCCGGCACTTTCATTACTCGCGTCCGTGTCGAGATTAAATGGTCTGTCTAGCTGAGGATACGTCAGGATTGGAGTAGTTGTTAAAGCTTCCTTTACTTCTTAAATGCATCTTCACATTCTTTTGTCCACAAGAACTTTTGCTTGCTCTCTGTCAGCTTGTGAAGCGGTCTTGCGATGAAAGCAAAATCCTTCACGAATCTCCTATAGTAGGTGCAAAGGCCTAGAAAGCTTCTCAGCTGATGGACATTTTTGGGATCTCTCCAGTCTTTAATTGCTGACACGTTTTCAGAATCCGTGCGCAAACATTCAGCAGAGATGACATGTCCGAGGTAAGTCATTTCCTGTCTGAATAATTTGCATTTAACGAGACTCAACTTTAGATTGGCTTCTTTTAATTTCTGAAGCACCTTTCTAAGATTTTCCAGATGTTCTTCGAAACTCTTCCCAACGTTGATGATGTCATCCAGGTATATCAGACAGGCTTCGTAGTACCTTTCAAAACAGTCTCCCTTAGGCTTTTGAATGTAGCCGGCGCATTACATAAGCCAAACGTCATCACCTTGAAATGCCAATATCCTTGTCCGGTAGTAAGTGCCGTCTTTTCTCTGTCATCAGGATGGATCTCTACTTGCCAATATCCACTCTTTATTTCTAGCATCGAAAACCACTTGCTTCCAGAAAGTGTCTAGAATGTCGTAAGGTCTTTCTTCGTAACCTCATTCAGCCGGCGATAATCAACGCAAAATCTGGCTGAAGCGTCTTTTTTCTTCACCGGGACAATGGGAGATGCTCAGGGACGTGCTGAAGGCTCGATGACATTTCTTTCTTGCTCCTTTAAAAGTGTTCGTACGTCTTCCTGTTTAGTAATCGGGAGACGTCTTGGATGTCAATTGATTTGTAGAGGATCACCGGTTTCGATTCTATGTTGAATCAAACTGGTTCAACCCATGTCAGAAGACGACCGGGCGAAAACATAATTTTTTTTAATGACACGCTTGGCAGCATTCCTTTCTTCATCGTTTAATTGCGCATTCTGCAATATTTCCGATGTAATGCTCTCTGAAGACACTGTTTCTGGGATGTTACTTTTTATTTGAACGCTGGTTACTGGAGTACATGCTGCAACCACTTCACCTTTCTTAATAACTCTCGCCGGGATAACGGTTCTCGATAGGTCGAGAAGTGGTGAAGCTACTAATACTCCATTCGGGCTGTTACAGTTATTGGGATATTCTGTGACGTCGCAGCGGAAATCTCTATTTTCGGTTATGGATTCAGGAAGTAAAAATTCTGTTCTTCCTGGTGTTGTCGTATTGTCTTGTGTTATGATTTTGTGAACTGATTTAATTCCTTCATCATTAATTCTGAATAAGGCTATGTCCTCAGAGGCAGAATGGAGTTCGTTATTTTTAAAGCCTAAGGAAAAATTGTATTTTCTTAGAAAGTGCAATCCGAGCATGCAAGGATTTGTAATGTCTGCCACATATGCCATGTGATGGTATGCAGCACTTCCAGATATGTTGTTAACGTTTAATTTTCCTTCGATATCGATCTTCTCGCCGGACACAGTCTGGAAGGTAACGCTGGGCGGCATGCAGATGAGTTTGCCTTTCAATTGTTGAGCCACCATTTTTTCGAATGATAATAACATTGGCTCCTGTATCGATAGTTATATTACAAGGAACTTCATTGAAGAGTCCCATGATGAAAAGTCCGTTATTGCCACAACTCACTGCAGAAATTAGAAGCGCTTTAAACTGAGGCCTTTCATTATCTGGCAACCTCCGCCCCGCGAGATGGCCGCGAATTAGTTTGCCTCCTTCTTGATAGGTGCGGTTTTAATTTGCGTGCCCTGGGGTGTTCTGCAGTTACTTCGAATCTGTCTTTCATTACCGCAGTTCCAGCACTTTATGGTCGGTTTGTTCTCACTCCGTCTCAAGACAATGAGTTCACTAGTTAAATTGTCTAGACGAGCAGTGAGTTGATCCACTGGCTCCTGGACTTGAGCAGCTCTGATTGGGCGGCGGTTTGTACAAATTGCTTGCTGCGCTGCCTCGAATTTCATAGCGTACACTAGATAGTTTTTTAAATCCTTCACATCCGCAATTCTCAGATCTTTCAGTATTTCGGGATCCCGGATACCATCGATAGAGTATTGCAGGGACAGTATTTCCCTTGTTTCTCTCGGGCACTCCGTAAAGGCGAGGTGAGACAGCCTTTCAACACCCGTGGCAAGCTCCTGGGGTGTTTCGGCGGGCTGCTTTTGATGGCATTTTATTTGAAGCCTTCTATATTCTTTTAAACATTTCTCGCCTAATCTCAGCTCTAGTGCTCCGCACTGAGCTTCGAAATGTAGCCGTTAGAGTTTGCAGGATATCCGAGGCGTCTGCTCTCAGAGAAGTTGCGAGATGACAGGCCTTATCTTGGGAATACGATCCATTTGCTTCCGCCTCTATTGAAAACTGTGTCTTATAAACTTGCCAAGAGGTCTTCCCATCATATGTAGATAGCTTCAGAGAGGGACGAGCATTCATGGGTAAAAATTTAAAACCATCGCTATTGCTCCCTGCCGTAGCTATGAATTTCTTCAAGGTATCAACTTCTTTGGGGACCACAGTAACCCTGTCATCAATTTGTTGTTCCACGGCAGAAACTATCTGTTCTATTTGTTGTTTTACAGATGACACTTTTTCTTCTGTTTGTTCTTTTACCGAGGAATCTCTTTCTTCAATGTGTCCAACTTTATTTTCATCAGCGTCAGTTCTGCCTTCCATAGCTTCCAATTTGTTTTCTGTTTCGTAGGTAATTTCTCTTTTCATTTCCTCTTGACCTGCTTCAATCTTTTGTTGAACAGCCTTCATTTCATCTTTAACAGATGCTTGACTAGCTTTCCTCCTTTCTTTAACGGATTCTTGGGCAGCTCTCATCTCTTCTTTAATGGATTTCATCTCTCCTTTAGCAGAATCTTTCATCTTGTCTTTAAATGCAGCAAATGCTTCCATCAGCTGTCTTAACTGTTCTTCCATGGCTCGTGTAATTGGCATTCAAATTCCATTTCTGACACCAAAATTTGTTGTGTGCGTACTTGTTCGTAATGGATTGAATGCACAAGTCGATAAAAAATAAAGAAAATTCATTCTTTTCACAAGAAATAAAACAAAATGCTGAAATATTTCCTCAGAGATATTCGTATAGTATCACAATATCTCATAGCAGTTATATTTTTAAACTGCTAAAATACAAACAGAACTCAAATTCAAAATAAAGAGAAACTAATTTGATCTCACAGCGAATTCGCTATAATCAAATAACAGCGCTAAATAAACAACAGTTCGCTTAAAACAGCTATAACTGAGTTGAAATGTTTTAATTCGGCTTTTGTAAGGTTTTTAATTAATCACGAGAACTTTCTCGATTTTTCAAGATAGGAAAAACAATTACCAGATATGTATTTATTAAATGTTAATTCCAATCGCCCTTGTATTTTTATTCTTTGCGTCGGAAACATTACATGTCGGTTCACTTTTCAAACTTTTGCCACCAAATATTGCAGCCCTGTATTATATTTAAAGAAATTAAATAATGAAGAATGTGCATAAGTGTATGAATGTTTCTCGCATTGTAATAAAACCACGGTACCTACAGCCGTCGAATTTTGAATGACGTAATCCTGCTGTGAATATGGGCATCTGGAAGACCAGTTTGAAATTTGTTTTATTATCAATTTCATATTTTGTAAAACTTTAACGAATATTTGATTAACAAACTCAAGGATTTTAAATCGAGCAATGGCAACGCTGTACAGAAAAACATTTTTATTTCCAGCGCGTTAGACTGTGCATAGGTAATTCTAAATATACGCTCAGTTTAAAATTAT
The DNA here is from genome assembly GCA_000611955.2 of Stegodyphus mimosarum. NCBI lineage: Eukaryota > Metazoa > Arthropoda > Arachnida > Araneae > Eresidae > Stegodyphus > Stegodyphus mimosarum. The sequence goes on from KK121530.1 coordinate 247,819, forward strand.
TTTGCGATATTGTTCTTTAACTGAATTTTATGATTTAAGTGCGAAGAACATGATGTTTAATAAATAAAGGTAACACACAAAATGTTAAAAAAACTTCCCTTTGAATGTAATTTAAAATCTGAAACATTTCAGATTTTTTTTTTTTTTTTTTTTTAAGTCCAAAGGGGCTTTGTCCCTGAAGAACTATTGTTTTCGTTTTGCGATTTTGTGTCGGAAACATTTAAAGTCTGAATGACGTTTCAAACTGTGTAAGGTTTTAGTTAAACTAACCAAGTTTTATTTTAATTTAAATCTGTATATCTCCTCTCTGTTTCAACTTCCCGTCAGAAGAAGCGCGCGTTTTCAGCTTATGCTAATTTGAAGTACAGCGAAGTACTATTTAAGCCAGAGGTAGAAACCTCTTAGTGTGAGAGAGCTTAGTCTCAGATCACGGTCACTTTGCTCAACGTTCGCCTGACCAGCTAGCAGTTAAAATTTATAAGCCATAGTGCTTACTACGTGATTGCATTGTGAAACAATTTGAAGTGCGCTAGTATTAGTATATCTTGCTACACACCCTTTCAGGTAGAGGCCAACTTCCGCGAATTGCTCTGCGAAGCAAAGTTGAATTACATTTCTAGTTTAGGTTTAGTATTTAAATTTATTTGATTGTTAAGTTCGACCCAAGTGCGGTCTTTTACTTTCTGTATCTCTCCCGAGTTGGGAAGTGTGTAAATAATAGTGATTTAA